>JAYKAV010003282.1:121186-166052 GCA_035582835.1 Phoebastria nigripes
GACCACCACATCTCCCACCAGTCCTTCTCTGTTCGTAAACAGCAGGTCGAGCGAGGCACCTCCCCTGGTAGGCTCCCTCACCAGCTGCGTCAGGAAGTTGTCTTCCACACACTCCAGGAAGCTCCCGGACTGTTTCCTCTCTGCCGTGTTGTATTTCCAGCAGACGTCCGGGAAGTGGAAGTCTCCCACGAGAACAAGGGCTAGCGATCGCGAGACTTCTGCCAGCCSCTTGTAGAATRCTTCATCGGCCTCTTCATCCTGGTTGGGTGGTCTATAGCAGACTCCCAGCAGGATATCTGCCTTGTTGGCCTTYCCCCTCATCCTTACCCATAAGCACTCGACCTTATCATCATCACAATCGTTAAGCTCTAGACAGTCTAAACACTCCCTGACATACAGAGCCACCCCACCAGCTCTCCTTCCTCGCCTGTCCCTTCTGAAGAGCTTATAGCCATCCATTGCAGCACTCCAGTCATGAGAGTCATCCCACCATGTTTCTGTGATGGCSACTAAGTCRTAGCTATCCCGCTGCACAATGGCTTCCAGCTCCTCCTGTTTGCCGCCCATGCTGCGTGCATTAGTGTAGATGCACTTGAGCTGGGCTATCGATTTTGCCCCCAACATTGGCACACTAGTGAGCCTGGTTTTATCCCCTTCCCCCTTCGAACCCAGTTTAAAGCCCTCTCGATGAGTCCTGCCAACTCATGAGCGAGAATCCTTTTCCCCCTGTGAGACAGCTGACCTCCATCTGTCACCAGCAGGTGCGGTGCTGTGTAAACCTCCCCATGATCAAAAAAGCCAAAATTCTGCCGATGGCACCAGCCTCTGAGCCACATGTTAATCAGGTGTGTTTTCCTGTTCCTTTCAGTATTCTTCCCTGCCTCTGAAGGGACTGAGGAAAAGACTACCTGTGCTCCTGATCCTTCAACCAATTGCCCCAGTGCCCTGAAGTCCCTTTTGATCTGTCTTGGACTTCTCTCCGCAACCTCATCACTGCCAACCTGCATAACCAATACCAGGTAATAATCAGAGGGCCRTACCAGACCAGGGAGTTTCTTAGTAATGTCTCTAACCCGGGCCCCAGGGAGGCAGCAGACTTCCCTCTGGGATGGGTCTGGTCGGCATATGGGGCCCTCTGTTGCCCTCAGAAGGGAATCGCTTATGACAATTACCCTCCTTTTTTTCTTAACAGAGGCAGTCATAACGCATGAGGCTGACTGACTCATATATATATAATAATGTTCACAGTCGTGTGTTGGTTTGGAATTGGAACATATTTATTCATTTGTATTATTTAAAACTTTTTTTTACACAAATGCACTCATTAGAGAACGAACGTTCTGTATGGCTGAAGAAATAAAAGGATCTTTAACAATTAATCTTAAAAATGGGATATATATGTATCTAATGCATGTATGCATAATATTTATACAAGTATATGTATATAACTCTATTATATGTGCAGATTTTTAATATGGAAATTCAGGAATGACACAGTGTTTTCAGTTCAAATAGCGTGAGCATATTAAATTTGAAAGCACAAACAAGAGTAAAATATAGCATTTGGTCTTCCAAACTTGAGAGAATATGCAGGTTAAGAGGAAATGGGGACCAAAGCATTTCAGCACTTGGAGAATGAAAATTATCATGTAGCTAATTTACCCTGGGCAAATGAGCTGCATTTCCTAGAAGGCAGGACTTCTCTCTAGACTAAAAAACACCCGGATTAGATCAAGTTTACATTTATGAGAAGGAAAAGGTAAATTTGTTTACAAAAACTTTTTTTTTTCTCTCCTTGTATAAAAAAGGCCAGAAAGTGCTTCTCATGGTGCTCTTTGTTTACTGAATACAGGGATTTTCCCATGTGCAGAAAAGGATGTCTTCTGATTTCATTATGCGTGCTCTCTGCTGTGCTGGGAGTCAGGAGCTAAGCCCTGGTACTCCAGACACATGAGGAAATTCTTGGCACCTTTCAGCTCCTTGGGGGCCGCTGCAGAGACACTGGCTAGCCTGCTTGGTTTTGTAGCCTACCACAGATAGAATAAAAATATAATGACAAACTGGGATTCCTAGAAAAGCAAATCTGATAACCTGGCTGTGGTGGCAGCAGAGGAGAGATTTGTGCCTCTGCCACACGTGGCAGCCGGGCTGCCCTGCAAGTGCAGGAAGAGGGAGATGTGCTCTGTACCAAAACCTGTGTGAACTACACCCCGGAGCGGTCCCCATGAGGGAAGTACAGCTTCCTCTCTGCCCTCTGCACAGCAGAGCAAAAAGAGGGAAAACCAGCTTCTCCCTCAGTGACTTCAGAGCCCTGCTGACAAGGAAAATAAGTCATCAGGGCTTCAGTTTAACAAACCTTTGGCTAGACATCAGGAGAACAATGTTTCCCACAAAGCAAGTCCTCCTTTCTGCAGGTTTTGTGTGGCAAATTTGGGGTTTTTTGATGTAAAAGTAAATATAGATTAACTTTTCTGCAGAGAATGAGATTACACAGGATTAATTTCTATTTCAGGGAAGAAGATGAACTGAAAAATGCTGAAAGTGAATACATGTATAAGAATTTCTTCAGGGTATATATTCCTCTATGGCAGATTGTGCAGCCAGGCTGTGCCTAAAACTTTGCCTGCTGAGGCTGTGGGGTTTTTTTCAGTTTCATTTTAAGTAGCATCCATAGAAACCTTGCCAAGCAAGACTCTGGTGCCACCTCATATGCTGCATATGGCCTGAAGTGCTGGGCTGTTTGGGGTTTTGTTTGGGCACATGGAGGAGAACAACGTTGTTTTGGTTCACACACATGATCCCCGAGTCCTCCCATTTCACTGAGTTTTCAGGAAATGAACATATGGCTTCGGAAAATCCAGCTCTTCGTCTTGGGCTGTGTCAGCTGTAATAAGGAGAGGTGCAGCACAAAACACAGGCAAATCACTCACACACATGTGTCTAGCACAGGACGAATACCTTCAAAGAAAGCTGAAGGAGTCGGATATTTCATTCGGGAAGACAGCACTTGGATTTGGGTACTAAACACTGTCATCATCTTTTTGGAAGTCATAGCCCCATGCTTTCAAAATGTGCTGCGGAAGGGGCTGTTGTGCATCATTAGCGAGCAATTCTCATGATCTCTTAATTCTCAAGCCAAAAAAATGGTCTTCAGCAGAAAAACAAATGTTCACCTTTACGAGGGTTGGGCTTCAAGCCACAATTTTTCTGTGATGCTGCTCAAAAAAAGGCCACAATTTATTTTTTTAACATAAGGAAATACTGTCTCTTCCACCTCTTGCCCACCAGTGGCTGAAACCGTGATATTTTCAGACTTGAGAACGCAACAAGTATAGATAAACCATTGAAACTCTAGGGATTTTCAACTTGATAGCTGGAAATTTTAGCAAGTTAGGTAAAGAAAAGAACATTCATTAATATCTCTGCACACTGCAAAAGTGAAGGGGAGCTCTGCTGTTTGCTGCAATAGGTACAGATCGGGCCATCCACTAAATATCACTCGCCCTGCTGTTGCATGCTGTATTAAGAGAGTGAAAGTTTGCATATAATAAGAGAGAATAAAATTCTTGTCTAATTAGGTTAACCTCAGTAATTATTTCATTTCTGCTTTTCTTCTCAACTCCCTGACTGAGGACTCGTATCACAAATGTCAAGAAAATAAGTGTTTCCCCAGGAATTTCTAAGGCTATCAGAAATGGGAAGCGCTGTATTGTAAAATCCATTGTCATTAAACTAAAGCTCAATAACTGATAAATCCCACTATTATGCAAATTTGTGGTCCCAGTATTGGAGGAAAATAGTTAGCACTTTGCTAGTCTGCTTTGAGCCTTGCCAGTTAAATGAACAGCTATAACTTGTTGTTCCATTCATGGTATCTTCACAATTTCTACCCAGTGAACTTAAAGGGTGGACACTTGAAATGAAAATGTAAATGAATGAAGCCAAGTTCCCAGCACCAGCTAGGCAGTAAAAGACAGCTGTAGTTCTGAGGACTACAAACCAAGATCAATAACATTTTAAAAGTACCCTGAAATTGTTTACTGCCATTAAAGCACAAATGCCTTTGACTGATGTGAGACTAGAGTATTAGATGTCTGCTCTTGTTCCGATGTCTCTTAAATGAAGAAGCTTTAAATACATTGCTTTTTATATGCTGTACCTTGCTTCCTTTTATGTAATGGATTATTCAGAGCACTTTCTTTGGGATAGAGTTTGTCGGTCAGATGGAAGTTATTTGATTTCACAAACACGTTCACATAGCGAGACTGCCTTTTATACTGAACATTAATGCAAATACATGCACTCTACCTAATTCAAGGAGATGCCATTCTGTTAGAGCTCCCATGCTAATCTGCAGCTTTGCTCTGGCCCCTTTACACAAAATCAAAGTGAAGAAAAGGTATGAAGGTGTTCAAAAGTCCCTGACAATAGCAACAGGGGAACTCCTCTGACCATGCACAGCAGAAAGCAGCCATGAAATTGCCCTTTGAGTACTTCATGCAAGTTTAAACATGGAAATAATAAGTGTAGGACCTGACAGACAGGTATCAAAGGTTATACAGAGTTTTAGGGTGAGTCTGTATTACATGGGACAACCCCAGGGAGATAACTGGAGTTCAGACGTTCCCAGAGCTGTCTAAGTTATGTGACCTCCAGGGCAGACTGAAACGCACAAGTATTTATGCCCTATTTTAATGACCTGATCTCAGTTTCAGAGCCCTGTTGTTCTGCCTACCTGTGGACAGCAGGATGAAGCACACTGATTTTTTTTCCCCACAGGGATTTTCTGGCCAGGAAGAGGAAAAAATCAAACCTGCTGCAGTAGGTTATGTAACTTCTTTTTTTTTCTTCAGATGAAAAAGTGTTGATCCTTTCCTTTCTCATAAGCTGGCTTCCCAGCTGCTGGTTTCCTCACTTTTATTGCAAAGCTCTACCACTTTCATCTGATCCTTTCTCTGTGCTACATCATTCTCTCACTTCAGCTTGTGAAGTTTGTTCCAAGTGGACTTCATTCATTTTAAACGAATTGACTGCTTTCAACTTTAACCAGACTAAAGTTGTGATTGTGTGTTGTTTACCCATAGTATGAAGGGGGAAAACTCTTTTTGCTTGGGAGAGATCAGAGGAGATCATTTAGCCTGAACTGTCTCCAATCCCAGGACTGAGACTTCTTTAGGTAAGCTCACTGACATGTGGAACATCACTTTCTTTACTCATCTGCATTTTTTCCTCTGTCATTTTAATATTACACACACACACACAACTATCTATCAAGGTTGTACACTACTATCCTGAGATGTGGTTTATTTGCTGCTGCAAACAGTTAAAGATCTGTAGCATCCTATATTATTTCTTCATTCATTGCAGGCACAAGGTGGTGTATTTTCAAACAGTTGCACTGTTTTTCAGCTGAGAGATTTCCATCAACACAGCTGCTTTCTATGCAACTCCAAACATTTGAAAACCTAAGGCTTATGCATAGCAGCCAGAGCCACTTGTAAGAGGTGCTTCATGGCCCATTAACAAAGCTGTCATATACGGCTTGCCTTTAATTAAATATTGATAGGGATTTAGTCTTGGTGCAACTTTCAGACTAATATGGAAAAATCCTTTTAATCTGCATAACAGATCAACATGCCACTACGCTGCTCACCCCTGTACTTCTGGCTGGATGAAGCTGAGGCACAAAAAATGAGAAGGTTGTTCAGCTTTTGGTGCCAGTTCTCTTCACTAGCGCTATAATTAAGGATGCCACTTAATGTCAGCAATGGTTTATGTGAATGGTGGTTTATACACTATGGGATTTTAATTCCCATGAGGGGAATCACCAACCTGTTTCACAACAGTTTATCAATAGGGTTTTTTCCTGGGTTTGAATCTACTCTTGAAAAATTAAGAGGTCTGTAAAAGTTTCCCAGTTCATTATCAGCCTCATGCAATTCAATAAATAAATAGTTTTCCAACTGAATGGTTCTCATCCTGAGAAGAATTTCATTACATGCTGCCCGCTCCCTTGCGCACCGCAGGTACCCCTGAAGATCGCACATCTCTCTGGAACACTTGCCTGTAAGTTAATTGTCTTTGTGTGCAATTGCCACAGCTGCTAAAGAGTCTCATGTGACTTAGACAGTCAATGCTGTAGTGCACAAGAAAGAAAGGCAACTCCTTTTTTTTAAGCTGTAGCCTGTGTATTTGGAGATTCTTCCGCTTTTAGGCCTGCCTTTTTTCATTAGCCATTTAATAAGTACTTGTAACTAGTGATCTCTAAACTTTTTTTTTTTTATTGCTTGGAAAAAAAAAAGATAATGTGCTGACTGTCAATCTGAGTGTAGCACTGAAGGCTTCTTTTCAGTTTTTTAAGAACACATTTCAGGCTCAGGAGACATTCCACACAGTCAGCAAATTCCGACAAGTATGAATGATTCACTTACACTGTATTTCTCTATTGCGTGGTGCTCATTTCTTCTGATGCTGAATTTTACTGGCAAAATTGTCTTTGAAGAGTACAAATGAGCTACTACCAAGATATACAACATACTTTGTATTGCAACTTTGCATGAATGGATCAGTTTACTTCTAACATGGATTTCTTGTAAATTTGGGGTTCTTCACTATATTCAATCTCACGTAAATATTTTCCTTTCTGAATTGATACATAATTTAATGAAAGGAAAACATTAACAAGCTTTCTTCTATCACTTAGAGCATTTTATTCTCTTCATATCTCGTCCATAGGAATGGCATTCTTTTCTCACCCCTAAGCTTATAAACATCAGCCATAACAGTATTGCACAACATAAGCATAAGGAAAATGCAGCCCTAGAAACATTTAACTTAAAGAACAAACAATTTCAAGTAAGTTACTTATTGGAGTCTGGTCTGTAAAATCTGGTCCTGGCATTTTGCTCAGGAACTGTTTCAGGCCAGTGGTGCCTGATAGAGGTCCTGTTTGCAGATGTATTTCCAAGTGCTGTTATTACTAGACCGTGTAGTTCTACACCTGTCTTTAAAAGGAGTGATCTCAAATGCCATGGTCAATGGATTCTATTTCTTCGTGCACTTACCATGTGTTTTTGAGTTGTACCAAATGAACGAATACTATAGCACTAGGTCTTCTTTCAGGTTATAAGCACTGGCTGGCGGCAAATCCAGCTCTGCAGATGTTTTCTTTTGGCAGGGCTCATATTGACAGTAACAGCACTTTGATTATTGGGAACGCTTCTTCCAGCACTCAGTTCTGAGTTGTTAGTTTGTGGAACCCTGTCCTGAGATATAAAAGGTCCTTACTTTATTGCCAAATCCCTGAGCAATGGGTAGTCTTTATAACTGTTTCAAAACCCCTTCACATTTATGTTCTTTTGGCCTGGTCTGCACCTGGATGCATCTGCATCACCCTACATTAAGGAAGAAAAAATATACAAGCCAAAACTGAAATTAAAATTAAAAAAACCAAAACAACAAAACAAACAAAAAAACTTCAAAAACCCCAAGATGCTCCAAGAGGTAAAAAAAATGGAGCAAATGAATAAATGTTAGTTAAGCATTACTTTGTATTGGGGAGTCACAGAATTGTTAGGCAAACAGGCACAACATGAGTATATCTAATAATTCTGCAAGGCATAATGGTAATGTTGGTCTATTTAGCAGCTATTACAGAGCAAGGAAGCTGAAAGAAACTCATAGGAAGCAAAATAAGTGGTAGCAAATTCTTTTCAAGAGAGTTTAAGAATCCTGCCTATTCTGTAAAAACAAATTTGATACAGTGATACTAAATAGCACCTGTAAAGTAGAAGACTTTTCAGCAAGAGAGGATGAATATTACAGCTTCAAGAACGTATTGATTACTGCAGTGACAAGAGAGGTTGTGCCAGTGAAACTGTGATATGTTCATTCTTCTGAATCCAAATAATGGGATCGTGTGTTGTGCCTCTGCAAGAGGTATTTGAGCACATGTAATATTCACTAATGGGTCTTTATCATCCTCAAACATGTATGGGATAGATAAACAGTTTCCCTATGCTCTACCCATAGAATTGAAGGATAGGCTAGATTAAGAGACTTGCCCAAGGGCATAGAGGAAGACTGAATCCAACCATTGCTCTTGTCAACTGGGGCACCATTTATCAGGTTGCTGATTAAGTGGAGGGTCCTACGTTCTATTATTGGTGATGCTGGTCTGACAAGAAGGATGCATTAGTCCTGGTAAGGTGGCATACAAATGAACCATGTTAATTTAAGTACCATTAGAAACACAAGACAGAAGGAAGAAAATCAATGCTTTGTTTTATAGTAAAGAAAAAATCAATAAGGAAAGAAATGGTATTTTCTAGGATCTCAGAAAATGTGTTGGACAATGGGGAATAGTTAGAGGGAATTAAAACTATTTAATATAAGTTGCTGATGTCCTTTTAGAGAACGATGGTCTAGAGCTATCATTCTGTAATAAAAACCCTAGTAAAATCCAAAAGTACAAAGTTGTGAGGAGGAAATAATATCAAGTAGAGGCTGGTTATTGTTTGTTTTTTTTTTTTTAAATTAAACTGGCAGCCAGTTGCAGTGAATCTGTGAAAATTGCAGAAAAGATGCTAACGAATAAAATTTAAAAATAAACATGTACAGCAAATGAGAGGCTACAGGTAATCCCAAAAAACACAAGGCAGTTTTACATAAGAAAACTGCCAGAGCTCCATTTCTAGACTTGTTTTTCTGTCTCTTACAGTAGCCCATAGCAGATGGCTAGGGGAAAAATGTAAAAACAGGCCAAAAATGGAATAAAGTTTTCATGATGTTGACTCTTGCTCTTGGCAGTCTGCAGTTTAGACATCCTGAACCAGCGGTTGCATCTGGACCATCCTATTTAATAGTCTTTGACATTACTTTCATAATTTTTTAACGGCTCTTTAAAGACAATATTCTGTCAAAACAAATCCCACCGTTTAAGTACGTATTAGATTAAAAATCAGCAGTTTTGGTTTGCTTTAAACTTGTTTACTTATCATCGGGTACCCCTACTTCCTATAGCACGACAAATGCTGAAAAATTGTTCCCTTAACTCCTTCCTCATATAGTTCCACAGTTATCCAACAGATTTCTGTTTCCCCTGGCTCCCTGCACCCAAAAGTCATTTCTTTGTAAATTGTTGTGGTCTTTGATATTTATTTTCTCTGAAATATAAATCATTCAATACCTCTAAATATAATTTTGCTCCTCTGTTTATCTTCATAGGTACCTTTGGTACCATACATAACATTTGGGATATGAATTTATGCGGTGTCATAATGATGGTCTCCTATTTGTTTTCTGTTTCTTCCTAATAGTTCCTAATATTTCTTTTTTTTATTTTTGACTGCCAGTGAGTTTTGTACAGTAGACTTTGAATACCCACCAACAGTGCCTCAAGAGTCTTTCCTAAATGGTAATATACCTGATGTTGAGTCCATCAGCTCTTTGACCTTTGTTTTAATGTTGATTGTCACACTATATGAAACTTTGTCACTCCTCTTTTCACCCCTTTTCCAGATCGCTCTTATTATGGTGAGAAATAGAGAGCTGGCCCCGGGGAATGCTGCCACTCCTGTCTGTCCATGTTGTTTCCTGCCTTTTAGCTAGTTTTCCGTACATGAGCAGATCTTTCTCCCGTACCACACTAGTTTAATTTTTTAGCGCCTTTTGGTGAAGGACTTTGTCTAAAGTTTTACAGAAAACTGAAATTTAGTCCACTTCACTAGTTGGATAATTCTTCATCAGATTTCCATTGACTTTTTTTTCGAAGAATTTTAAGAAATTTCTGAGGCATGATTCATTCCTCATTATAACACATTTGCCATCTGTTTATACATTCATGTATGCATTATGGCCTAACATAATTTGCATGTCAGATGAATCAAAGTTGCTGATTTATAAGTACTTTTGGATGCCTTTTAAAAAATATGTAACTGGCATTATAAAAATTCCTTCTATTTCTCTGACAGCAAGGCCAATATAAGTGATATATTGCACACACTACTTAACTGTTACCAATTTCACATTTAAATTCCTTTAGAATTCCTGGAATTCCATTAGAAATCTTAGAACTCTGTTCTGATGGCTTATTAAGAATTTTATTTATTTGATGTAAAGGCTCTTTTGCCGATACTTCAGTTTTGGCTATAGTTTCATAAACTAATATCCTGTAAAGAAGGACTCTGGCACAGAAATCTACCTAAGGCTGTCTGTTTCCTGGCAATAAAATAAGATTACTTTTTGATTTTTTCCCCTATAGTCTTATGCCCCCTGACTACTCCTACAATATCTCATTTTCTATTTGGCATTTTACTAGTTTTCTCGTTTCTAATGTTTTGGAAAAAGTTCTTAACAGATTTGTTCCTCAAAAAATCCTTTTTTTGGTCTGTCATGTTCTGTGTTTACATTTAACTTGCCAGTTTTGTATTTTTAGATTTTATAATGTCTCTGTGTATGTATATAATATAAATATATTGTGTTAATATATCCCTATAATACATTCTGTATTGTATAAAATATATTTTATATTTTATTGAAGTTCTACATTTATATCACCAGTTTCATATTTCCTTCATTTGAACACAATTTCAAACTTCGAAGTACTCTACTAATTCTGTTAACCTCCTCTACTTTGCTATCAAAACTACGCCATCTTTTTCTTGTTGTTCTAGTAATTTCTTCTTGATAGGCAATCTTGGTTTAGTCTGGGCCACCAACACGGTGTCTCTAAACAGTCTTCATGATATCTGAAAACATTTTATCCTTTCCAATGTTTCTTCCAGTCCTTTTTCATAGCTTTTTATGTAATTCCCTTTTTTGAACCTAAATGTTCTGTAGTGGATGTTTTGGTGTTTTAACTACTGTGACAGAGTGGATCATTGTCAGATATACATTTACCAGGTTCTGTGTTGCTTGGGATTAAATTTTCCTTTTGTAAATTCTTATTGTTCCAAGAAATAATCCAATATAATATGCAAATCCATTATAATGTCTAAAAATCTAGTCTCTGCATCACTTTTTCTTGTGAAATGTAGCCAAATGCTTACCACTGGGCATAAGTGAGTTCTTCTATCATTGAATTTTCTATACTGACAGTATATGTAATAATTTTCAGCATTATGCAGTCTTTACCACCATCCTGGTTGGATGGTCAATTATACCTTATGTAACACATCTAATATATACTGATTGCATTTAGGTATGGAATTTTAATACGTAATGATTCTGTATGGTCAAAGTCTCCCGATTCTTTCATGTTTTATCTGTATCCTTTTTCTCCATTCCACCTTGTTCTTTTTTTCCTTCCTATATTTAGGAAAAACAGTCCTAAAAGGCATATCATTCTTCTTCTTGGCAATCTATCATAATCTGTCTCCAAATTTAGATAGGCCAAAGTTGGTCATAAGAACTAAACTAATTTTCAAAAATGGTTAGAAAAATTGCAATAATAAACATTACTATGTGGCCCAACACAGTAAGCATTTCTGAGACAATCCTAAAATCATAAAACATGCAAAATATTACAAGATGGTATTTTGTAGAAAATTGGAGGTGAAGTACTGCATTGTACCAGAAGTTGCATTGAAACTGGAAGCCTCCCACCGCTCTGAACATAAGATTAACATCAGAGGAACTAGGCACTGTTGGGAAAGAAGTTCAGAACATGCAGAATAATTCCTGAAATAGCACTTCACCAGCCTCCTAGAGGAGATGGAGGATACACGACTCCTTGCTAGTGCAGTAAATGACACAAAAACAGCTGTTGTGTGCTAGATTAAAACTCCAAAGCTGGGTATCTTCCCTCTGAAAGGGGACAGTAGTAAATGACAAAGGGAGAGTAGAGCTAGCACACTGTATAGTTGTATATCTTTATCTAAATGAGTTTGTTTCCTGAACCCATTTCCATCCACAAGATCTTTTGGCAATCAATTTCACAGTTCAATATGGAAGGTAAGGTCAAAATATATCTTCATTTGCTTTCTTCTAATTCTGATATTGTGAAAAAGGGTGAATCATCATTTTCATTCACCTTCTTCATGTCACTCCTGACTATCATGTTTTCATAGAGTCATCTCTTTTATAGGTTGAGGAGTCTTGGTATATGCAGTCTTTCTTTGTTGGTTGAGTTCTTTGTTCGTGCTTGTCACATTTTTCTGCTCCTTTCCTCAGCCAACTGCATTCCTTAGGAGATGATGGGAATCAAAACTGCATGTATGGCAGTTCTCCATACTTTTCAAAATAATGCCTAACATCCTAGTCCCTTTTTGATTAGCATCAAGCTAGTATTTTCTTAGAGCTATCCATTATAATTCTGAAGTCTCTTTCCTGAATGGTAGTAGCGACTTTACAGTTCATCATTATGGACTAGATGGAATTCTTTTTTTTTTTCTCCTTATGCTTTACTTTGCTTTACTGATGCAGAATTTCATCTGCCATTTTATTGCTGATTTTTTTCACTATAAGACATCCTCTGCAATGGCTCTCAGTCAGCTTCTGTTTTTACCCCTCAGACTACCTTCTTCCTATCCAATCCTTTTCTAGATCATTTATGAATACAGTAGATTGAATAGGCCCCAGCACAGATGCCTATTTCCTTCCATTGTGAAAACAAATGCTTTATTCCTGCCCTTTTTTCCTATGTTTTAGTCCATTATTATGGACATTCATGAGAATGCCATCCCTTTTACCCATCTTAGTTAAAGTCTTTTGGGAAAGACTTTTAAAAGCTTTCTCCCCTCCAGATTAATGTTATCAGCTGGATCACATTTATCTACACACTTCTTGGTTTCCTCAAAGAATGCCGACAGATTTGTGAGGCATAAATGTCCTGCTTGACTCTCCCTAGTATATTATTTTGCTTATATGCCTACTATTTTTATTCTTCACTATTGTTTTAGCCAGTACACAAGTCAGATTTTCTTCTACAGATTTTCACATTATGTCAGGCTTTTCTGCTATCTCTGGAACCCCATGAAACCCTTAAAGAAGGGTAATGTAAGACATTACATTCTTCTGATACCAAGGCTGATGTGAGAAATTGCACGTTGCTGTTATAGTTCAGTATTGGGCTAGAACTCTTGGCTGAATCCTGAGAAATGGTTGCTGTTCTGAAACCTTCAGTTTGAGATACAACCTTTGATGCACCCCTGTAAAGAAAGATTCTCCCACAGTGAACAGATATGAAAAATTCATTTAGCTTCTCTGTTATGGCCTTGTTTCCTCCAAGAGCTCCTCATGTAGTTTGTTTCAAAGAGATGTCTAGGTTTCTACTTCCTTTGCAAAACTAAAATATTTTATTCTCCAGTGAGAGGAATGGAGGAACAGAATATGCTGGGTCATCCTGTTATGGTCAATACCAAGAATATACATGCACTGACACATACATGCACACTTGGGTTGTACCTACATTTTGGATACTGTGGAGGAGAAGGGTGTATGGCATAAAAGGGAGAAGATGGGAAGATTGATTCTATTCTTACTTTACTTTACATGCACACAGGAGTAAATCTGTTGAAGCAGCTGAATAAAACCAATATTGTAACTAAGCCCAGACACTCAAAGAAGAACAGTGGAGGAGAAAAGGTCTGGTAGGTCTATCTTGAGCTAGAAGTGAAAGCAAGAAACAGAAGTGATTCTTTTCTCCCGCAAATGAAAGCCTTACAATAGAGTTCTGCACTCTGCTGGAAGGAGACTTTTTAATGAGAAGTTTCTGTCAAACAGTCCTGACTGAGACTTTTTAATGAGAAGCTTCTGTCAAACAGTCCTGATTGATTGAGTCAGACTGAACGCAGCCACGGAAGTGTAGCTGCTTCACCGGGATTTTCATCAGGAGGTATTTGGGTGGCAGTAGAATAACTGTTACTCAGGGGTTGGGGCAATTGCATAGGATGCAGGAAATCTTCATGTTTATGCTTTACTGCCCTTACAAGTTGCTAGTGAGTCAGTCCCATTGGGTGATCTTTGACGCATGCATTTCTTTCTCCACACTTACGTAAATAATCCTTGATTTGGAGAGAGATGTTGAGGTCTATAAATCATAGATGCAGGGCTGGACAATATGAAGATGCAGCACTGAGAGTGTTACTGAAGTAACTGTGGCTTTTGAGAATGAAAATTAGATATTCTGGGATGTTCAGATTCAGCCCTTCACCACCAAATACAATTTAATATGAATTCTTTAATTTGATCACAATCCAACTTTCTACTTCTTAAAAAGAATGGGAAACCACTTCATTTATTATACGTCAGTGATCCAGAAACACTGCAGATGTGTCTCTCAGATGTAGTCTCCTTCCTGAACACATCCTTTCATATTCTACCTTTCATGGTGCGATGATCTCAAACAAAACTGTAAATAGAGACAGTAAACCAGAAGATTGGGCTAGTTCAGTAAACTTTCCAACCATACTTTTCTATGAATTTACATACCTGCCAAAAATCAAGGGCTTTTGCAAACACAGTGTGATGATGCTGAAGTTCCAGCCCAACCCTCCCCGTGAAACCTGCCCGCTGGCCCTCTCTCTGCCTTCTTCTCACTTCCCTGCCTTTCTCCCAGGCAGGCCGCTTGCTGCATTGCCAGAGCAATTCTACAGGCAGAGTTGAGACATCTTTTATTTTTCATTCCAGAGAGGTTTTATTGTGTGGGGGAGGGAAAAGATCAGAGGAAGGAAGAGGATTTTCTGTTTTGGTTTTTGTGGCGTTTGTGGGGGGTTGTTTTGTTTTGTTTTGTTTTAATGTTTAAAGTATGCAATTCTGGGATGACATTTTCAGGTCTATTTTCCAAATTCTTCTTAGATGACTAGAGCTAAAATAATTCATTATTTCTTTATGCTAGTTCTATTCTGAGTATGAAAAATGCAAGTTGTGATGCCCCAGCAAGTTGGACAAAGTGCTCCAGCTTTGCCTGTATTACTACTTCTTTCTCTCCCTGATGCAGCATTAACGCAGGTGACAAAATATTGCATATATCTGTGCTGAGAGATTTGACCTGAGGCTTGTCATCAAGCTCCTGCAGCCTTGATATAATTGACTGTTTGGCTTTGACAGCCCTGTCAGCAATTGTATCAATTAACCCTGGGGACTGAGGGCTCCTCACACCAGCACAACACTAAATTTCTCTCCTCTCGACAAGAACTTAATGGATCATCTAAAGCAGGTTTCTTCCTGAATCACCTACTGAAACCTCTGTTTAAGATGAAGAAGAATTGTGGGACCTATTTGCCATAACTCCACAACCAAATAATAAAACATTTCTAATAATTCAAGAGCCCTTGATTGTCCAGCTGCCAACTGGCAAGTAAAAAGAGTAACGTATCTATCCACGCAGCTTCTTTTATCCTGTGGTGTGTTTGGCAATCTTGAGTTGCTAAGAATAAGGGCAAAATGTTATTCTTTAATTTGAACCCAACTTCCTGGCAAATTAATCTCTGTCAGGTACGCATCAAAACAGAGTAAATTTTTCTTGTGTAATCTGAGCACTCCAGCACAAAAGAGCACAGAAATTAAATTACAGTTGTAATCTGTGCAATGCAGACTCTAAAAAGCAACATAAAACACCAAACCTGGAAACCAAACATATGAACTAAAGCAGCAAAGGAAGCTGTGAACATATTCTCATTAAATCTTGTTTCTATCAAAAGCCTGGGTCAACCTATCAAAGAAATCCCTTCAGCACCAAAGCAAGAGCCTAGATAGAGACCCGGTGAACTACTACTGGATTTTTGCCTCTGCTTCAGGGATTTTTCTTCCATCTAAAATTCACCATGGATTTGTTTAACAGCAGGAACTGTTTGTTTAAAACCTCAGGTGTGCTTGATATTTTTTTTCCAAAAGCAGTTATAACCTCTATTTTTCAAAAGAAAAATTAATCCCAACTGAGAAAAAAGCATTGGAGAAGGAAGGAGGTTTTTTTTTTTTCCTTTTATCTCACGCAATTTTGTTTAATTGAACAAGTAGAAAAGTTCTGAGAGCCTGTTCTTACATGTTTACTCCTTACTTAAGGCTTCACTAGAAAAAAAATGTGTTTTAAAATAAACTCCAGGTAAAAACCTTTGAGAAGGAGAGTTGGGAGTCTGCACCATAATCAACCATCTCACTCCTGTGAAAAGCACAAAAGTGTTTTTCACTAGGCTTTTAGCCAAACATAGCTAGCTCGTATTAATAACATATTCGTACTCTGGGAGAAATCCAGCCTAGGGGTCTGAGCTACAGAGGCACCGGTCACCTGCAGCTCTGATCAACTTCAGTGGGAAGTAGATGTCTCTGTAGATCAGAATTTACTGGAACAGAAATTCAGCCTCAGGATAAAATGAGACTTTTTAAAGGAATTTAATTTACAGAGAGAAATGTGGCTGCTTAGGGTGGTTGCAAGCTGCTATGTAAGGATCTCTCCAAAGGCCCCAGCCAGTGTTTGATGGAGTAGTGGCAAGGGCATCTACTGTTGTGGCTACAACTCATATCAATTGTTAGTCTCCTTAATTTAAAAAAACAAAAACAAAAACAAAACTAAAAACCAACAAACTCACAATGGCAAGTGATTGATTTCCAACAGATACAGGAGGAAAATGAAACTTCAACAGAATATCAGGCATAAAAGATTGAATGGTATGATAACTGTAGCACTACGGAATAACTTAGGTTCCCAGTTCTTTGAATGATCTTTATGTAGAAGTTACTGGTGTAAAACAAAAACTAATTTCTTGAATAAAAGTTCTAGAATTCATCCCAATAGTCCATGAAATGTGCAAATAAACACCTGTTCTTAAATCTGTCAGGAAAAAGAAATTTAAGTGGAGCCTTGTAATAAAAGGAAGACAAAAGATGACATGAGGAAAAAAGAATTGTAATTGCCTAAGTTTCAGAAATCAAACAGCTAGTGAAACAAAACTAATTTCAATGTCAACACCTAGATTGCTTTCTCAGCTGATAGCTATTTTGGAGAAAATAGTGATGGGGGCTGAACTGTGGTTAGGAACCAAGTAAAAGACCCGGGCAGTGGTTTTAGGGCATGCTAAGGGCTAAATTTTCAGGTCCTGGACATTCATTTGTTTCCACTGTGATACTAATTGCCACATTTTTCAGAGCAGTTGAGTGCCTAGTAGGCTGAGGTCCTTTGACAAACTGGCTCCTTGTTATTGTAGTTACTTGCTTGGCTAACTAGGACTATGGAAAGGCTTCATGAGTCTTGAAGGTACCAGATGTATTGATCTTCCTTTTCTTCTTCTCTACTGCTGCTGTTGTTCTTAGGCAGAAGCTGAGGTATAGCTCTGTAGGAAATTACCACACTGGTTCAGCAGCCTGAATCTGCTTTAGGAGTCAGTAATCATGCTAACGCCTCATTAATTTTAATAATGGGGGAAGGAAGGATGTATTTTGAAAACCTTTAAAGGAAAGAGTTTAACACTCTGTGAGGATTACCAAGTTAGGGCTGGTTGGTTCAGGCAAAGCAATTTATGGCTGATTCGCTTTAATATCCTTATAAGTCTCCAACAACCATTTTACTCCTAGAGCAAGATGGAACTTTTTATTTTTTTTTAGCCAGAGTTTTTGGCAGTTCTTGGTCTATGACCTCTGTTCTAAAAACAAGTTGAACAGGCTTTGCAGAAGTAGGGACTGACACCTTAGAGCACAAGGCCCTGTTCACATGAAAATTTATTTGGGTCATGTTTATGGAATATTTTCTGGTTAGGGTTAGATTTCACAGAACTGTTAGAAGAAAACACATCTTGAATCCAATCTGTTTCTAAGCTCTGAGCGGAGCTGTAGACCAGCATTAGATGAGGTTTGCTTACATTTTCCTGCTGGAGTTGTTCTGCCTTGACAGTGGTGATGACTGAGTCCCGGTCTCTTCTCCAACAAAATGTTTCATATGTATAAAGCAGAACAGTATTAAGTGAGAAGTTAATCACCAGTAGCCTGGTGGTTAGGAAAGGTAAGACTATGGGGTTAAATGTCCTCAGGCAGGGGAGGGAGGAAACTTGTAGCTCTGCATGGTGTTTGGTCCCTGATTTACTGGTCACTAGTGTCACAGGGGAGCTTTTGCAAGCATCTAAGCTGTCACTTTCTTCATTGATCTTGCAAGCACCCAATCCGAAAAGTCAATTATTTACCAGGCCCTGCCTGTAATAAGTCTCAAGCAGTACTGTGGGTAGCCAAGGGCATTGCGTTGTTCCCTGTTATCTTCTTCCAGCAAATAGTAAACTCAACCAGCATGACCAGCTTGCATTCATCATCCCAATTACAGAACACCTCTATTTCTTTCATGTTAGACCTTGTTCCATGGTGCTTGAGCACCCTGCTTGCTACAGTGGTCCTAAGGACATAGGTACGTCAAGGCCTGATGGTAACAACCAAACAAGGCACCAAGTTTTTTGCACAAATAAGTGCCTAAATTTTTGTACATATATAAGGGACGTAGTATACCAGCTACTCAGCTATGCACTCAATATCTTACTAGGGAATAAAGTCAACATGGACTAGTAAATGGTGCATTGAAAAGGGAAGACGAGAGGGAACCAGGAGCTTTACATTAACTTCTCAGCTGAGTTACTGACGTGCTGTATGACTTCAGGCCACTCGTTTCTGCTCTCCTTTCCTGGTCACTGGAGGATGTACAGTTCTAGGGATACCAGCTAATTCATTAAGCGTTTGTGCAGTGCCTACATATGGGGGACGCAGTTGCATCTGGGGTGTCTAGGTCCTGTGTGCAAACACAGAAAAATAATTCTTCTGTTTGTCTGTTTCCCAACTCAAGTTCTAGCCCAAAGATTGTTTACTGTGACTTTTTTTGCTCTGCTCTGACAGCTCGTAGTCTAAATCATGATTTCTGAGCCATGTAACTTTTTTCATTAGAGAGAAAACTATCACCAGCCTCTGTGATTGCAGAAGGTCCTGAATGTAATCATCTCCAGTAATTAGATCTAAAGACAGAACACTTGGGAATCTGCAATTCATGAAACTTTCAACATGTTACAAATCATAATTTGCCCAGTTCTTAAAATGATGACATTATCAAATGTATATGAATTAATTTAAAGGCCTCACTGGGCCTTTAATTTAAAAAGAGCAACAAAATAATCCATTGCTTACCTGGTACCGTATCAGAGGCACTTGCTAAGGGTCACAGGAATTCTACAGGAATGTAGGGAAGGGTAATGACAGGAAAGCAAAAGGATTTGAACACCAGAATTAGCAGAATTTTCTTATAGATTGGTGTCTTTAAATCAGTTAAAACTCCAGCATCCAAGAAGGTGTATGCTCTACGTGTCTAGCGTAGCCTGGGCATTTATATGGGTACTGTCTCACGTGGAGTCGTTGGTGTGTAACAAGGCATGAGGTCACAGCACATCTTCAGTGACAACCAGTATAAGGTTGCTCTTCTCTACCAATCCACCTCTTTTCACAAAGCTTTAAGAATCCAATTCCTTCATCAAGTTTGGTTGAACTTAGCCAGCAGCTTCAAAAAATGAGGGCAGCAGGATAAGATTTGTATGCATTATGCATGAAGTGTCATTGCAAAAGCTTCAATTTTTACAAACCGGATAGTAACCACGAGAGAAAAGGAGGGCAAAAAATAGGAAAAGTTTGAAGATGTGTTCTGGAAAGCATATCACTGAAGGCTTCGTATCTCGGGGTTTAGGCTCAGTAAGTTTTGGAGAATATCCCCTCAGAGGCATGATGGTTCTCTGAGTCTGCAAACAGTTATATTACAGGATCAGATGTCTGGTGGTTATATTCTAATTCTATAAACCATGGGAAGAATGCAGGCTTTTGCACACATACTGTGAATTCCTTAACTTTCGAATTCTTGACTTGGCAAACTTAATTTCAATATATATTTCATCAGCTTCTCCAACAAAAATGAAAAAATGAAAAAAAAAAAAGGGTTCCATTGTGATATAAAGCGTTTTACATGTTTGATGATGCAAAAACTGTAGAAGATATTTTTAAAATGATTTTTAAGGGCTTGTCTTTGTGGGAGACAAGAGTTTATAATTACCAACCACGCAATAAACATTTTTACTCTACACTAATAATATTAACAGGGCATTTGAATCAGAACAATGTCTTTTAAAACATTTTTATTTCATATACATATATCATTCAGAAAACAACCTATGTTGTTTTTCAAATAATTTAAAGAAAAACAGATACTAAACAGTACAATTCCTGTTATGGAAGTTTTAAAGAAAGTTAGAGAATGGAAGTAAATATTGGTGTGAGTTACAGCGCTAAATCACTTTTGACAATAATAGCTTTTATTTTTCCCTATCTTCCTGTAAGGCACATAAAAATTTTTTTCTTCAATTCCATTCATTCAGTACATTTAGTTCAATGGTTAATACAATAGAAGTCAAGAAATCCTGTGAGAACTGAAGAGAGAGCAAAGCTGGGGTTTTGTTTTGGGGGGGGGGGGGTGTTTTTCCTCCAGTAATATTAAAGAGCAGCAAAAGGATGAGATTTAACAACTTAAAATGTGGAACAATACAGGAACAGGTTTTTTTTTTCCTAAACCTTGTGATAGTTGATGTTGCCTTTATTGAAGAAATTTACTGTAAACACAAATGTATGTAGAGAAACTTAAATATTATAAATAAGAATGTAATTATAAATAATAAAGGGAAAAGTAACACTGATCTGTACTTTCAACTGAATTTCAGATTCTATCTGAAGAGAGCTAAACGCAAGCTTAAGAAATACTTTGTTCAGTTTTCCAACACAATGACAATGTGAAAACTAAAAATGTTGGTAGTGCATCCTTTGGTTTTGCTGAAGGGAAGAACAAGGTATAGTATTAAGACTTGTTTATATGAAAGATTGTGTATTTAAATGTTTCGTGTTATTTTGTGCACGTCCATGTGTATGTACATGCAAAAACATTTTGTTACCTATTTTCAAGCAAAAAGGCACAAATATCAAACAACATTGTGAGCCATGATTAACATCCAATATCCCCAGGCTACTGAAACTGTGGTGAAAATAGGTGCGTCAAAATCTATTTATAATCACTCTTGTGTCCTGTAAGTACAAGCACAAAACACTGCGCTTTGAATGGACAATTATTTTTTCCTCAGAATGAGCCCACACACACAGATCCTGAACTGAATCCTCCTTGCTCTCCAAAGGTTTCATTATGCAATTGTTAATATTATTTAACTATCGTGGTTAAGATGGTAGTAACACTTTTCTGAAGTTTATATTGGCAAAACCTCCATTAGAGATGCAACAGGCATGTAAGAATAGAAAAGTGATTTAAAGAGGTAGAATTCGTAGACATTGCATATACAAAAAGACAGCATGTATTTCTCTCTCTCTTTCATGGACCTAGAAGAGAACCATTACTGAGGTGGGATATGTGCATTAGAGTCTCCTCAGAGCTTACAGGGCAGAGAAATTGATCTTGTCACAGAAAGAGAGCTTTTCTGAGTTGTTTTAAACAAAACCAGTCGTCTTTCGCACATTTTGGAACAAGCCTCGTTATGAATACTTTTAATCAGGATATTTTAAATTAAAAAAATATTAAGTATTTTATTTCCATTTGTCATGGTTTAACCCCAGCCGGCAACTAAGCACCACACAGCCACTCGCTCACTCCCCCCCACAGTGGGATGGGGGAGAGAATCGGAAGGGTAAAAGTGAGAAAACTCATGGGTTGAGATAAAGACAGTTTAATAGGCAAAGCAAAAGCCGCGCATGCAAGCAAAGCAAAACAAGGAATTCATTCACGACTTCCCATCGGCAGGCAGGTGTTCAGCCATCTCCAGGAAAGCAGGGCTCCATCACGCGTAACGGTGACTTGGGAAGACAAACGCCATCGCTCCGAACGTCCCCCTGCTTCCTTCTTCTTCCCCCAGCTTTATATGCTGAGCATGACGTCATATGGTGTGGAATATCCCTTTGGTCAGTTGGGGTCAGCTGTCCCAGCTGTGTCCCCTCCCAACTCCTTGTGCACCCCCAGCCTCCTCGCTGGTGGGGTGGGGTGAGAAGCAGAAAAGGCCTTGACTCTGTGTAAGCACTGCTCAGCAGTAACAAAAACATCCCTGTGTTATCAACACTGTTTTCAGCACAAATCCAAAACATATTCCCATACTAGCTACTATGAAGAAAATCAACCCTATCCCAGCCAAAACTAGCACACCAGTATATTTACATTTTGCTTGATAATGAGAGAAATCATAAGCTAAAGAGGGAGTTCTTAGAACATCAACCAGTAGCAGCAAAAATTTCCTTTAAAAGATGTTTCTTCTAAACATCTAAGTCTAGATGACTTCTAAAGTTTAAATCTCCCACTGGTCTACAGAGTTGGGGTTTTTTTTGTATTACAAATAAGAAGCAAAATTTAAAATAAAAAATCATTATTTATTTTCCAGCATGCAAACTGTGATTTACAGAAGTGTAAAGAGAGTCCTTGTACTGAAGATCCTAAACTCTAAATGACAGAGGGTTTTTTTAAGTTTTGTTTTCACGCATGTAAAGCGGAAAAAAAAATGCTGAACATATCTTTGTCTGTGAAAAACTGAATATTTAAAAACAATTAATGAAGACATGATTGTAACTACAGCTTGTGTAATACTTCTTCAGTAACTACTTATCAGTCAACTAAAGAGACATCAGACTAGTGAAAAAAGAAAGAACTGGAGCAGTATGTGTTCAGTATCCTTTGACAAGTGGCATAAAGAAAATAGAAGAAATAAAAATGAAAAGATGAAAGCTAACCTAGTTTAAAAATAGTTATGGAAGCTTGCTTTTTTCTTTTAAAGAGTTGTTCAAACTGCTTATTTATAATTGAGCCTTTCAAATCCACATGATTTGTTAGACTAATATGTACCTTGGCTTTGTCTCTCTCTTTCTGTCTTCAGGCTGACTGCTATTTGAAGGCCTTATTTTATATGGCTGGACTAATACTATTGCACAAATTGCTACCTTTCGAAGGCTGTGATGTGAACCTGCCTGAACAACTGCCATTTTAGCACCACAATAAAAAATACCTTTCATACAACAACTCTCTTCCTTTCAGGAGGAATAATGAAATGAAGCAAAATAAAAAGGCACAACCATCCGTTTTCCCAGAGGAGTCACGCTTTGGGGACTTTTTCTCCCCTCTCAACTTTCAGAGTTTCAGAGCTGCGGAGGTGAGATGGGCACACGCGGCGCACACCTCCTGCTGCACTGTTCCCCCCGAGCGTGCCCTGTCCTCTCCAAGGGCTCAGCAGACACCCTGTCACCGAAGCCAATCTCGCTGTTGTGTGGGGTTTTCTAAACACCCCTCCTCCAGCTCCCCAATTGCACTGGGGCTCCTCTTCTGCCCCCCTGCCCAGCTCCGCAGGCTCTCATGCAGCTTCCTCCTTTTTCTCTCCCTGTATTCTCACTGAAGACAGGGGACACTGGGGGACACGTCTTTTATTGAAATAGGAAAGATGGGGCACACTCCCTGCGTGAGATCATTTGAAGGGATGCATGTGGTAGGTGATCCCCCGGTGTGTGTGGGTTGCATGCCTATGCTGGGGTGAGCATGTGCATATCCCGGGCCTCACTTTATCCATATATTAGGCTAAAAGTGGTTGTCTTCAGTGCTCTTAGACGTGCAGATGAAGCGTCTGCATAGCTGTGAGGTTTTGTTTTTATACCGTTATTAACCAGGCAGACAACCAAGATACATCTTACGTTTGGGTTCTTTTCATTCACATCAAGGCCTCTCTTAAAAAATATTTTTCAAAATTTCAGTCCCCTAATCTCATGGAGTAGATGTTTAATTAAGATTTTCTGACTAATAGCCAGCTATCTTCAACATGGATGTCCACTCTCACTGTCTTGAGCCTGGTCTAATGGAGATGGTCATCACACCAGTTTAAGTCACTCCTCACCAGCACCATTTTTATTTCAGCTACTGAGTTCCTTTTTGTTTTCCATTCAACTGCTTCCTAGTAAAATTAACCTAATTCCTAGTAAAATTAAGCTAAAACCAGCATAGACCGTTTTGTGCACGACAGCTCTGATTTAGCTAACGCAAAGTGCTCATCATGCAGACAAGACCCAGCAGAAGGGAAAGCGTCTTGAACGGGATGCAGAATTGGATTCTCATCCAGAGACACAGTTGTCCTTGCTACTGTTGCCTAGGGGGAGAGCAGAGTGGGGAAACTTGGACCTGTGTTTTTATGCCGTGTCTACCCTGTGACTAAACAGAAGGACTTCAGTCTCCAGGGCCTTGTACGTTATACCAGAAGTATAAAACTCACATTAAAGATACTGTTAAAAGCAGCCTTCAAATAACAGATTTTCCTGTTTCTCTCTTCTTCTAGTTCAGCATTCACACTGAAGAAAACACCAAACATTTCTTACATATCTGCTGTTTGACCATTTGGACTATAATATATTGCAATTTGATACTATGACACTAATGAAGCAGTCAGGTGTCAGTTCTGCAAGGATCCTAATGTCAGGTACAATCCTTCACTTAACATACTTATGAAGCTGAATAAACAGAGGCTGAAGTCCAAAGAGAAATCTTTCAGAAAAAGAAACGAGGGTATTTACCTCTTACTTTGCCAAGAAGGCTAGGATGAGCTGCAGTTTGTTGCTATGAAAGTGCTCTGAGGCTTTGCCGTTCTTGTTACGCAGCGGTATCTTGAACCTTCAGCCCCGGCTGATCTGTGTGCCATGTAACTAGGTCTGGGAGAGGCAGAGCTCCTACAAAGAGAGTCCTAGATGCTGAAGACCTCAGATTTTGTACCAAAGTTTCACCTGGGAACATGTGAAAATGTCAGAACCATAAATTGGCTTCTCTCCCCCCTTTATCACAGACGTAGCATTGCCTTCCCAAGTCCCCTATTTCCTTCTGTCTTGCCACAACTAGCTGCTGCTCGACAGCACAGCTTACCGGCTTGTGAATGCAAAGTAAGGACGGTCGTTCAAGTTGTTCTTCTAGAATTAGCAATGTGGTGTACTGGTTGCTCACCCCATGGCAGGTTTAAGCTATATAAGGCATGAAATTACTGTTTTTAGAAGAGGCAAAGATTCAATTCTTTATTCACAGGTAATGAGATGATAATTTGAAGGCAAATACTTCTTAACGATTATTAGTCAGGTAATGAGAAAGGTTTAGCTTAACTCTGTAAGACTTTGTCTAGAAACTCCATAGCAATCTGGAATTTCATTTTACTGGTGCAACCTAGGGAAACATTTGACTTCTTCGTATCCTTCAAAACTTTAGTCTTGCATTTTAAAGTTTCAGAAGATTAAACCATTACTTAGCTGGTGAATATCTSACTGAGAGATGAGATGTGTCAACAGAAATAGTTTTGTAAAGTAGACAGGACTCATAGATGTTTATAGCGAGAACCCAGCAGCCAAAAGAGTTTAGCACCTGCATCCTCCTGTGGAGGAGTTTAAGTGCCTGGGTTTTCACAAATAACAGGCGCTCATGAAGGTACTTAACAGTGAAACATTAGTATCCAGCAGATTTTCATTGCTCTCCTGAGTACTGATATTGCAGTGCTACCATTTTATGAAAAAAAAAAAAAAAAAAAATTCTGAAAATTTTACCTAGCCTAAAAATTTCAGTTACAGTGCCAAGTACTTTGGGAAAGCCAGCCCTAGCCACGAGTAGGGCACAGCAGGCTGCTAGAGAGCTACTGCGGCAGAAAGGTTAGTGCAGCTGGGACTGCTCTGGAACATCTGTAAAGCAAAACTCATAGAAGAAGATTATACTGGTATGTCGTCTAATGCAGCTTAAAAATAATAAATACATAAATAAATAACCTTTTGGGTTCCAAGCCCTTGCTCAGCTCCAGAACAAAAGCACCTCTAGCTTTTCTCTTGTGTTTCTGTCCCGACAGTCTGGCCATCTGTGTTTCAGCCATCATCTTTATAATAGGCCGTTCTGTCCCTTTTTCTGTATCAAAAAGCATAAAGGAGAAAAATGCAATTATATTTAAGTACAAAAGAGTCCATCGGCCATTCAAAAGCATAAGTAAATATTTCAACTAGTAAATCATGTACCACTTCATTGCTAGAAAAGGCTAGCAGGAGAGAGTTAAAGCAGAGTAATCTGATGCTGCAGTGTGGACAGTCAGAGACGGGCACAGCCTGCGCTGCCCCGCTTAAACGCTGCTTAACCGCCTCCGCCCGCGCCCAGGGCTCGGCTATAGCGCGGGTTCGCAGCTGGGCCCCGCGGGTGCGTGCGACTCTGCCAGCCGGGCACCTGCGCTCCTCTCCGGAGGAGACAGCCTCGGCAGCAGGGCACTGCACACCGGGGAGAGCGCCCATCCCCGCCGCATCGAGCCGCAGGCTTTGCGCGGGCAGCGTAGGAACCTCGCGTCCCGAACTGATGCCCTTACACCGGCAAAAGTTTCAACCGCCGGTGTGCGGGGCTGACCCCAAACGAGCCCGCCTTGCCCCGCTTTCCCTCCCGACAGCCGCTCGCCCTCCCGCTGCGGGAGGCTCCCCCCCTCCTCCGGTCCCGCTGTGAGGCCAGGAGCGTGCCCGCCGTGGGGCCCTGCGTAGGTTTCTCCCCCACGCACCGCCCCACCACCACACCACCGCCGCCGCCGGCGGGGAGGGGCGGCAGGGGCGCTACCGGCCCCCGAGCGGCGAGTCCCCTCCCCGCGCCGCGCCCTGTGCCCGGCCCGGCGGCGGAGGGAGGGGGGGAAGGAGCGAGTGCCCCGTCCTGCCCCGTTGCCGCCGCCCGCGGGGACGGGGGCGCACGGCCGCCATGTGAGAGAAACGGGGACCGCGGCGGAGCCCGCCCCCGGGGCGGCGGGGCCGGATCGGCTGGCCGCCGCGCTGCGCTGCAGGCTTTGCAGGTCCGCGGAGGCGGCGGCGGGCGGGCAGCAACAAGCCGACGCCGGCCGCCCGCCCGCGGCCCCGCCATGGCAGCCGGGCGGGGGGCGAGGCTCGCCGCCCCGAGCCGCCGGCGGGGCTGAGCCCGGCTCCAGCACAGGTAGGGAGGCGCCGGGCCGGGCCGCGGGCTGGGGAAGGGGCTGGCCCCGGCTCCCCTCCACCGCACCGGGAGGGGGTCGGGCGGCGCTGCGCGGCCCGCCGGAAAGTTTGGGCAGGCGGCGCGGCGGCCGGGCTCCCCCGCGGCGGCCGGGCAGCGCCGGGCGGGCGGGCGGAGCGCGCTGCCCCGCGGTGGTGCCGCCGCCCCCGCGGTGCCGCCGGTGAGGGCCGGGGGAGGCGGGCGGGCGGGTAGAGAGGGAGGCTTTTAAATGGCTTTGAGGAGCGGTACCTCGGAGGTGGGGCCGAGCCGGGAGGCTGGAGCGCCTTTGCCTGTCGTGGCCGGAGTAGTGTACGTATTTTGGTTGGGTTTTTTCCGATGTAGTGTGCAGTGGTTTAAGGACAGKAGCCGGGAGCGTTGCTGAACTCCTGGAGGATGTGGGTTAAATGAGCCTCTGCTGCGGGAACTCTTAACGGCTCTGCTTTGCCTTTAAAAGCCGCGGAGAAAGAGGTGGTGTGTGCTTGTTTAGGTAGTTCGGAAGAGAGGTGGTTTGCTTCTGCTCGCTTTAATGTGCTTGTTTTTAGTTGTCTTTAACAGAAATGTGCTCTCTGGTGGGTATTTATAAAAAAACAAAAAACAACAGCACACTTCAGACTGAATAAGAGGTTAATGAAAATCGTCGTGCATGCAGCCAGCGAATAGGACTCAATTGGGCGATTTCTGTTCCGGACTCTGCTGTGTTTTGGGGAGCTCCATTTAATTCAGCGTGCATCTGTCCTCTTCACGTGTTGTCATTTGAAAGGAAAAATAACCCCCAAATGTTCTGGTTTTTGCATGCCCCTGCCTTTGCAAATCCTACCTCCCCAGAGTTCTGCATGGTGCTCTCACGGAGCCGAAGATGCCCGGTCCGTGTCCAGAGCCCTGCTATTTATAAGACTTGGCAGAGCGGGGGAGGAGGAGGAGGAGGGATGCAGCACCAGGCTGTTGTTTGCCTTTTGCATAAACTACCGAGACAGGTTGCATATTGTTTGAGATGTTGCATCGGTGGAGGCGGGGTGGGGGGGAGAAGTGCAGAAGCTGAAGTGTTCCTAATCCTTCTCTTCCTAGGGACTGTGGATCTGCGAAGCGCTTCCCTCCGATGTGAATGCAGTGTCCCCTGTGGGATGCAGTAGGTGATGCCCAGCTCTACTGCAATGGCAATTGGAGCTCTCTCTAGTTCTCTTCTCGTAACCTGCTGCCTCATGGTTGCCCTCTGTAGCTCCACCATACCTGTACAAAAACTGGCCAAGGCTCAAGACAAACAGGAGATAAAGGCGAGCCAGGAAAAGAGGGATCACACATCTACAAGGGACAGCCAGACAGGCCCGGGGAAAATGAATGAGATCGGCAGGAGCGGGAGGGAGGAGGGTAGCAGGGACTGGAAAAGCAAAGGAAACAGGAACTACTCGAGCAAGGAGTCTTGGACTAAGCAAAAGCAGGCTTGGAACAGCCAGGGCACGAGCAGTAAATCCGGGAGCATTCAAGTGCAAGAGCAAAGGGACGCCGCTCCCGAGGAACCTCGGGTGGCTGAAGATTCATCTCTCCCAGAAGCTGTTGCGAGCATCACTCCCGAGCCTCCGGAGGAGTACGCCTACCCGGACTACCGTGGGAAAGGCTGCGTGGACGAGAGCGGCTTCGTCTATGCCATCGGGGAGAAGTTTGCGCCGGGCCCCTCTGCCTGCCCCTGCCTCTGCACTGAAGAGGGCCCGCTGTGCATACAGCCCGAGTGCCCCAGGCTCCACCCTCGGTGCGTCCATGTGGACACCACGCAGTGCTGCCCGCAGTGCAAGGAGAGGAAGAACTACTGCGAGTTTCGAGGGAAAACCTACCAGACCCTAGAGGAGTTCATGGTAAGGGCTGAAGCCAAAAGGCATTTTGTGGGTCCTTCTGTCGGTTAAAGGGAAGTTATGTTCTTCAGGTGCTTTCCCGGAGGGTGTTCTGGGCCTCCCCCTCCCCTTTTCATTTCTGTGTTTATACTACTTCTGCGGTGCTGTAAAATAYTCCCCTTAAACATGACCTTTCTTGCTCTGTGATACTGTAACATTTTTAAATGAGGGGGCTGATCTTTATTAATTCCTTTGGTATTTACAGTAAAAAAAGCTACTTGAAGGGATGCTACTTGGGTGGTGATGTGGATTTTATGAGAATTTCCAGCATTACATTTCCTTCCTTATTTGACTGCTAACCGTGAAACTTCCACCTTGCAGGGATCAAGCAGGGTTTTGTGGGCTGACTTCTGTTCCTAGTAATCCATCTGTGATGATACCTTTTTCCTAACAGTCATTTCTCTTTTCCTTTTTTACTGTTTAAACTGTGCTGCCAAGGTTGCGTAATGTTTGCTTTCTGAGGATGACTATGGGCCTTCTTTTTAATAAGAGCATGGTTTGCAGTCTGAATTACAGTGATACCTAAACAACAGACTTGAAAAGCTTTATGTTTAGGGAAATCCTTTTAGAGTAGGGCCTTGTTAGCACCGCTGTGCAAGGTCATTATCATTGAAAATGAAACTTATTACAGTGCACTGAAAAGTTTTGGAGTTGAGGCCAGTTCCCTGGTTGCTTACCTTGCCTTTTTGCCTTTAGTATTTTATTGGGGCTGAGATCTGCGAGCAGGCTCTAAGAATTTGCTTGCGAATGACTGTTAGGTACAAGGCTGGTTCAAAACCTATTTCTGAACACACCTGAGATTCTTGAGCTGAATATGTTGAGAGGAGTCCAAAATCCAGTTCAGGCTTCTGGCAGCTCGAGCCCCTCTCAGGATGGAGAAAAAGAAAATATATTTGTGAAGGCTGTAAATAAGTTGCCACTGTGCTCTCTGTGGTATTTGTGTGTTCCTGGAAACTTAAACAAATAAGTAAAGGAGCAGAATTACTCTCTCTGGAACAAATCACAGTGTTTCCCCTTGTTCTCTTTAGGCAGTAACGTGTAGATCATCAGTGATTGTTCAAAGCATGGCAGAAAGCATCATATCATCCTCCCTTTTTCCATGTCACCCTCAAGGATTGCATTCAGCTTCGGGGTGGCAGCTTTCTATTTTAAGAGCGAGAAGGTACTTTTAATAGTGGCTAGTTGGTGTGACCTTTTGGGAGATGGATTGTGAGATCCGTCCTTTTCCAGGGAAGTTAATTCTGAGGGGTGGCCAAAACAGTGATGCTTCTGCACACGGTCTCTGTAGGTCTCCGTATCAAAGTTTTAAAGGCTTCTCCCCCACGCTCTTCTAACGAGTTGCATTTCTTTGTCTTTATATAGTGGTGTCGTATTAATGGCTGTAAAGCAAGCCTAAAATACCTTATTGTGCTGAGCGTGTAGTGAGAGGATAAAACTGTGGTGCTCACTGTTACATTTGAACATGGCTGGCAGCCTTGGGGAGTGCTGAACAGTGACATTTACAGAAATGTTCTGAAAAGACTTTGGCTTTCAGCTTTCTTTTTAACCCCATTCAGCCTTCAGCCCCTGTGTTGATACCTTCCTGTAATGAAACATCGGTTCCCTTACTGCTTTGTGTTAGCCAGCTTTGGAAACATGAGTGGGAAGGGATGCCTGCTTGGGATGTGCAAGGAAAGTTATCGACGCGGTTAGGTAGTGGAACTGCAGCCTGTTTATTTTGATGTGTGAGGACATTGGTTTTTAGTTGGGCTTCAATGTTGTTTCCGATATTGTAAGCACAGAACTGTAAATGTAGCTGTTTGCCCATGCCACTGCRATCAGTGGAGATGTCTGGCGAGGTAAAGTACAGATGTAGTCAGATTGCTGCTGCTCAGTGGAAGCAATTGCAAATGCAAGTAATTGCACACGGTTTCAAAGGCCATTTTACAAGTTTAAAGTTGATGGTCTTAGAGAGGTTACTAATATGCTATCTCTTGATTAAGGTCAGGGAAGGAGTTGTAAGTGGATAGCTATCTGATTTTTTTCTGTCTGCACCTACTTTTAATGGCAAAGAGTACCAGATATCACTGAAGGAAGAAAAAGGTGACCTCCTAACTTTTAAGTGAAGTTATCTGCACAATCATTTATGTATAGATGTGTAAATATGCATGCAAGTTTGGGATTTTGCTTATATAAAATTCATATATGGCTTGGCATGGCAAAAAATTTCCCTGACCGGAGCCAGTGCTAACTCAGAAGCTGAGAGTGCCAGGGAGTGGGAGGTTTGATGCATTTCTTCTTTGATTCGCAGTCCTTCCTGCAGGCTTTGTTTGTGTATGTGTATGCACAGGTTTTTCTCTTTTCAAAAAGGACATGGATGTTGACAGAAAACACAACACAGGTGTGGGGGAAGGATGAGGTCTCATAAAGCTGTTTCTGTCAGCACCACTCTACTCTCCTGTGGGTATCGTGAGGCAGGATGGCAGAGGGATCACAGTACCCATACGGGTGGAACTGGGAGCAGAAGCCTTAGTTGGTGAATGCAATGAAGCTAAAATTCTGCACTGGAGCTGAAGATTGCTGAACACGTGCTCCACTAGATGTTTTTCAATCTTACAGTACGATTTGAAAATGCAGGCTGACTTACGGTCCTTGTAAGGCTATTACTTTGTAAGTTCTCTTCAGAAGTATAATATGGTTTGGGAAGGACCTACATTTTTTGAAAGTTGTTGCTTCGTGTGTTTTGTTTAGAATTTCTCTGCTACCAAAACTTGTATTTATTTGTGAATAACTTGGAAATCTGGAAGTCAACAAGCCCAAATGGATTTTGAAACATCTGTGGTATTTTGAAGGCATAGAGAAGTAAAAACAAGGCTGATATGTTTATTCTTGTCAGCCTAACCCCATTCATGTTCTCCTGAGTTGTGTAAGTGGCAAGGAAATATTATTAAAAATTCCAGCACAATAGCAAATCAGTTTGGGATTATGATTGTTTTTTTTTTTGTTTTGAAACTTAGGTGTTTTCAAGGCTCAGGGAACCAAATGTAGATTATATATTTTTTTAATTCAGATTTTTTGTTGGTTTGTTTTTGTTTTGTTTTGTTTTTTAATTAAAGTTTGGCATGTGGAAAGGGGGAAGAGAAAGCTCAAATTACTTTGAACCAGAACTTCAATGAGTGCAAATGATTTGTCGCTTCTTAATTATGACAGTTTACCGTAAGTTGCTGGATAAACCTACTACCCCTACTAAGCTACAGTTTTCTTCATGCCCCACTAGTGGGAAATCTACCTGTTTACACAATGGTGTGTTTGCTTTTTTTACATCTGCAACTCCGTTTATACATGTGCTCATAAACTTCCCTTTAAACAATTCTAAAGAGTTGTTTTTTTTTTTTTTGCCATCTGTACTCTATTCTCTACAGGTTTTACGGCTGCCTGGTGAATACTTAAGACTTCTGTGCCTCTCGTTGTCTTCCCACAGTTTTTGCACGGGCAGAACTACTGCTGCTGTAGAGTTAATAGCTTCATCTGTAGATCACAGAGACGTGGTATCATTAGTCTTCAGAGAGAGGTTGATAGGTCGTATTATTTCCAGTCCAGCCTGGTTATGTCGGATGTGCTAAGTGTGAGTGCTGCTGGGCTGGTCGTTTCCCAGATGAACAAGTGGGATGCTCGTTGCATTGGCTGCCACTAGGAACTGCTCTGCAGGTAATGCGCTTACATTAAAGGAGTAGAGGAGAGGAAATGAAGGACCGAATGTTTCTTTTCATTCTGATTTATTTAGCTGTTGTTATATATACGCACTGTCTTATTGTCTCTGTCTCTCTCTAGTGATGATTATGTCTCCAAGTATTAAGCTGCCATTAAGATGCGGAAAGAAGTGGGGGTTTTCTACAGTTCCTGCTACATCCTGATGATATATAAAAAGCAATACGCTACTGTTTAGTCCAAAGATGAACAGATAAAGGTTGACACTAATACCATTTTAGCAGCCACTGTGGTTCACTTACATGCCTGAAAAGAGCTTTGTAGAAATAAGCACATGGAGACCTTCCTTAACTCTGCTACCATTACTCGTATTGGTGGGTTCTACAGACGACAGTACTTCTTAAAGGTGTACTGTAGTTATTCTCCTGAAATCCCATGATCTGTTATACAGGAAGGGTATTCATGACTGCAGTATCACATTAACAGTGTACTCTGTTCATGAAAGATGTAGTCTTCAAGTGTATGTGCTGTATAGGGTGGAAATGCATTGTTTTAAATCATCATTGTTTGAGAAACAAAATTGATCTAATCTTTATCTTTCAGCAGTATTTTAAATGCTTCACTAAATGGCTTCTTGTTCTAGGAATTTTAGGCTTCTGTCAAATTTGGAATTCTAGTAAACAACCTACTTAATTAGAATATGTTTAAATTTTACAGATGAGAGATTTTAGAATAACATCTGTGTGCTGTCTTGTTTCCTGATTATCATCAGATACTCTAGTTTTTACATCACTTCTAATATTGAATGGCAGAGCTACTAAGTGGAGTCCTGGAAGAGGGAATATCTGTTGTTGTAGTTACTGGTCTCGTTGAACTGTGATTGTTGGCAAATTTGCATCTTTTTCAAGTGATGGCAAAAAATGAAAGCTATAGGTTTGCCTTGTTGAGCCTGATCCTTGGAATGGAGTTCTAGTAGCATTCATCAAGTAGGATTAATTAAAAAAAAAAAAAAAATCAATCAGTCAGTCCTCCCCAAAAGGCATGTTTTCATAACTTAGTAAGTATTGTTTCTGGATATAACTCCAGAGGGAAGGATTCTTACTATTGACTTGCAGATAGTTGGGAGGTCAGGTTTGCTGACACTCAAAATTTCACATGCAGTTCAAGTGATTACCTGGAATACCTGAGCCTCTCAGCTCTAAACACTGGATCAGAATCCCCCTCATCCACTGACACTCCAGCTCTGCAAGTGAATGTGGCAGTTTATAAACCATTACAGGACAAAGTTCTTGTCCCAAAGCCTGCAATAAAAATCTGCAGTACTGGGCTGTCAGCCTCCTTGTAGCGTTTTAAAAATGTATGGTGTGGTGTTATCCTGGGTAGAATGTAAAGCAAAAAGAAAACTGGAAGTGAGTAGCTGGCAAAGGAAGCCTGAAATAAATAATAGTAATAAAAGCAGAAAGCAACACAGCAAGTGACCCTATTTAGGCTTTCTAAGCAGAGGGGTTGGCATGAAAAGATATGTGAGTGCATAAGCAAATAACAGCCCTGGCAGGTGGGAAGAGAAGTGGCAAAGCATGGATGAGCATTTAGTTGGAGCAAGCATCAGCATGTTTGAACTTTGGAAGTGAGAAGGATGTGAAAGAGGTAAGCAAGCAGAGAGTGGATTTGAGGAAAAATGTGATGGGCTGCCTAAGAAATAGGGAGAAGAAACCAGATGATCTGCAAGTTAGATGTCTGGATGATTCTTCACAAAGAATAATTTGTTTTAGATTTGAGGTTACTCTGCTTTTATTGGAGAAATGCAATGGGTGGTTGTTTGGCATCAATTGGAATCGGGAATTAAAAAGGGTCTGTAAAAAAAAATGACCTCATCCTTAAGTAAACCTAGAATCTGCACAGATTGTGGATTTACAGGATCACTGGTAATAACATTCAGCTGCATTTTCATCCTGTGCTCTGAGCATGGATGCCAGTGTGTTTTTTTGGAGTACAGCAATGAGATTTACGGTATACCATTTATTGCTCTTTAGCACCCTTGCTTCCCTCTACCTCCATCCAGCTCCTTGTGTGGTACAAGGACGTCAGCGATGCAATGTGCAGTGCCTGGTCAGGAACATTGAAGAGGACAGCTGGAATTGTACATGTGGCAGATGCAGACATTTGAAAGTCCATTTTTTCCTAAATAGGGCCGTGGTGCTGTTTTGTTTGGAATTAATTTCATTGAAGTAGGTCATTCAAGTAATTATCTCACGGTACTCCTATTCTGTAGAGTTCTTCAAAACCAGTAACATTTCAGTAGGTAAAAAGGATGACCTATATTTTGCTTCACCCCTTTCTTTGAATTGCAATTTCTTTTCAGAAAGTTACAAATATTACAAGAATAGTCCAAATACAATTAACCTATGGGAAATACCTGAATTCAAAGAATGTTTTTTCCCTGACTTCTCTTTGAAAATGGTAATTTTCAATAAAATGCAGCTTCCTGCTACCAAAAAGCTTTCAAACCTGGAAAAATTGCAATAAGGATTTCCATTAAAAGAAGTTTCATATTTCATTTAGCAAAATTTTTCTTCTTTAAATACAATATTTTTTGCTGAATTACTTTTTGAACTTCTAATAGAATTAAACCAGATTTCATCTAAATTCTGAACTTAATGTGCTGGAAGTTCATTAGAAATGCGGTAGGGAAATTTTTGCTTTTTTTGTGTTAAAAGTCTGAAGTGTTCTTGTTCCCCAGATCCCTTTGACTTTCCCATTTGGGGCACAGGTTCAGAGCAGAACTTGTGGTTTTTTTCTGCTGTGGTTCTGTAATTTTGCAGGAGCCCAGCTTCACTCTGCATTATTCAGACCACAAAGAGCATTTTTTCAAAGGTGGGGGGAAAAAGAGGTGAAGGAAAGAACAATGCAGATGAGAAGGTAGGCATTGCACACTTCAGGAGGGCATTAAGTGAAAGTTAAAAGGTGACTGATTTGTGTTTCAGGTTTCTCCGTGTGAGAAGTGTCGCTGTGAAGCCAATGGTGAAGTGCTGTGCACTGTCTCAGCTTGTCCCCAGACAGAGTGTGTGGATCCGGTGTATGAGCCCGATCAGTGCTGTCCTATCTGCAAAAATGGTAAGTGACGGCTGCAAAACTACAAGGGGGCTTCTGTTGGAGAGATCCACGTTGCTCTGTTCTGGTTTTGAAAAATAATTCCAATATTTTCCTTTTTCCCCAAACGGAGATGGAGAAGAGTTTTCTGTGGGTGGTGTCTTCCCAGTGTGAGGAGCCAGATCTTCTCTTGACTGGGATGAACTGGATTATGACCTACAGGGATTTTTGTTTCCCAGGAGACAATTAGGGTGTTAATACCAGATATTCATGTGGCTTCTGAATATAAATTTTGCATTAACTCATTGTGGATATGTTTTATATAGACACACAAAACAGAACTCAGGCTCTTCATGTTATCCACCTTTCAACATCCGCAGTAAAAGTTACTTTTGTTCTCCCTTCTTATTTGTTCCCCTTTCAGAGATTCTTCTCTTTTTTTTTTTCCTGAGGCAAATCAAATGTACCTTATTGAGCTCATTTAATTTTCATAACTAAATGAATTAAACTCCCAAGTTTAATTGAATATTTTTCGTAACTAAATTAGACAGAAAGTCTCTCTACTCCCAGCAAGGGCTTGCATTAGATCAAAGTCTTGGTCTATTTAGAGGAAAAAATTACATGACACACTGGCTCATCACTTATAAAGAAGAAATGATAATTTATTAATAGAAATGAAAGCTGCAAAATCTCAAATGAAATTATATTTAAAATGAGAAAAAGACATTTAAAAATATTCAGATAATTTGCAGCCATGTATTATTTCTCTAGAATAGGTGGGTTCCATTACATTAGCTAAAACAAACTGATTAAAATTGTGGAAAAGCTAGGGGAGGAGAGAGTGTACAGCATATGCTTTCCACAAATTCAACAGTAGATGATAAGGGATAGTTAATTGCATTGGAGGAGTTTCATTTGTATGGGTATAAAAGTAATTGCTTCACATCCCTTAATTGGTTGTTACAACCCTGAAGGAATTTGTTCTCGGCTGTTCAGCTTAAGGGCACTCTGCTTATGGAGATGAGGACAGGCATTTTTTGAGGCATTGAGGGACAGTTCCTGAAAAAGGCTGAATCTGGGAGCTGGTGGTATGATAGCCAGCCGGTCCAGAGGATCCTTTAGCACTTGTTTGATGGCAAGAGCCTTCTGACATGTTCACAGGCTTTTTGTGTGCACCACGCTCTGCGGCAGTTCCCCAGGTCAGGGTGACTCTTGGCAGGCAAAAGGTCTACTTTCAGTATCAGGGATGGAGTTACAAGCATAATGCCTGAAGTCTACGTAGTCTTTCCCACTGAATTTCTCCAGCGGTGTTAACGCTGTTTGGAGCTGGATCGACTTTCCATTGGTGCACGGTTCTCCCACAAGCATCTCCGAGCGGTGGCTTGCCTTTGGATTAAGGTGGTACGGCAGTGCAGGGCTTGGCTTGGCTGTTCGCATAGATCCCCTGACATGTTTCCCAGAAATGGGGCCTGTTTAAAAAAATCATACATAAGCATGCTTTAGTTGTGAGGAGGCTGCCCTTTCTGAGTGCTAAAGCTGAATTACCCGAGTTCTGCCTGCAAGAAAAGGGTGGTCTTGTTCCTCAGCGTCTGAATCCCCAATACTAATTGCGTATTTGTCGTGGTTTAACCCCAGCCAGCAACTGAGCACCACACAGCCGCTCGCTCACTTCCCTCATGGTGGGATGGGGGAGAGAATCGGAAGGGTACAAGTGAGAAAACTCATGGGTTGAGATAAAGACAGTTTAATAGGGAAAGCAAAAGCCGTGCACGAAAGCAAAGCAAAACAAGGAATTCATTCACTCCTTCCCATCAGCAGGCAGGTGTTCAGCCATCTCCAGGAAAGCAGGGCTCCATCACGCGTAACGGTTACTTGGGAAGGCAAACGCCATCACTCCAAACGTCCCCCCCTTCCTTCTTCTTCCCCCAGCTTTATATGCTGAGCATGACGTCACATGGTATGGAATACCCCATTGGCCAGTTGGGTCAGCTGTCCTGGCTGCGCTCCCTCCCAGCTTCTTGTGCACCTGGCAGAGCATGGGAAGCTGAAAAGTCCTTGACTAGTAGAGTACTTAGCAACAACTAAAAACATCAGCGTGTTATCAACATTATTCTCATCCTAAATCCAAAACACAGCACCATACCAACTACTAGGAAAAAAATTAACTCTATCCCAGCTGAAACCAGGACAATATTCCTTGGGTATACCCCCAAGCTGGCATCCCTGACCCAGTTTCAGACCAAGGTGACCAGAGCTGACTGTTTCCAGTGAGCTGTACTGTCACTTCTCTGCATGTCAGAGAACCAAGAGTGGCTTTCCTTGTTAGCTTTTAGACGAGGAAAAAAGCCATTAACAATAACAACAAAAACAAGATAGTTCAGAAGAAGCTCGACTTTTCTGGTTCAGCAGCTTCAGTACAGTATCACAAAGAAATTTCTGAGGAGTCCTTTCCATCTGGGGAGTACATTTAAAAAAAAAATCAGGCTGTTTGCTTTCAGAGCTTATTTTAAAGCATGGGACACGCGCAGTTTGCACGGAACTTCAGTGAATTGCTGAATGTTTTTAATTAGATTGGAGCAAAAACCTACTGCGCAGGAAAACCTAGCCTGCCTCATCCCCTCATTTTCAAGCCTACTGGCACAAACGTGCTGTGAATGTGAGTTGGGGAAACTATCATCACGTTGTGCTTCAGGGTTGATCGTTGCAGTGGTGACATCAACGACATCGTGTTAGTGACCCAAAAGACCTTGGGTGATGTACAGGGAGCTCAGCCGCATAACCTGAGTGGTGGGAAAGGTGGAGCTGTGGAAAGCATGTAAGTGGGGTGACTGCTTGTCATGCTCTGCATCCCGCCCTTGGTAGAGCAAGAAGGGGTGAGACACTGTGCGTTACCCCTTGTGGGAAGGAGCGGGTGTAGTTGATTTCCCCAACCTGATTCCATGAAAGTGCTGGCAACCCTTCAGATGAGGGCCGAATAGGTAACTGCCCATCAGGCTTATGCAACTGTGCGCAGGTGTAGGTACTTATATTATTCTTACTTTGAATGTAAGAAGTAGTGAATGGAAAACTTGCAGAGCAAAGAACAGTCTTATGTGTGTATCACATATATCACTTATGATGTTTTATGTGTATATCACATATATCACATATATCACTAATGTCTGTATCACATCCTGACTTTCAAGGAGGAGCCTAGATACTTCCATAKCTGAAAATGTTATTTTCTTCTTTGTGGGCAGGGACAGGGAGTACTTTAAAGAAGTATCTGCTCTGAAAAGTAGTCTATAGAAGGGATAAAAGGTGACACCTCACTGAGAAAATCTTGGGGTGAGGGGAATTTTCCTGCTTTTTATGTCTGAAGTCACTACAGCTAAGGGAGCTGTTTTGTGTTTCTCTTATATACATGCCCTGCAAGGAAGCAGGGTGGGGACAGAGGGGAATGGAGAGGCGTTCTTCTTGTGTGGGTTGACACGTTGAGCTTCATGCTTTCAGTAACCAACAGCAGCAGCAACAAGAAAAAACATCCAGAAAGTTAAATCTGACTTCAGAGAGTTGCATTAAGTAACAGGTGCCCAATTCAGATCTCTGTCCTGCTTTACAGTACTAGCAACGTAGTTACTTCTGTGGAAGCCGTCCCTGTTCACAGCGATATCAATAAGCTCAGAATCGGGTACAGACATTTCTACAGTTCGTATGGAGTGAAGGGTAAAGATAATAGGCATACAATTCCCTTTTCATTAGGAAAAGGCTGGGCACTTGCCACCGATTCATTTGGGGCAGTGGGAGGGGGTGGGAAGTAATACTGAAAGTGAATTATCTTGCTAGATTAAATTACCTTGGTTGTCTGTTCCACTTCTGTTTCCAGTATTAGAGCCCTAATAGGCATACACAGCTGAATGCAGCTTTGCCTGAAATGTGCAGCTGCGGAGCCATTGATGGAGTTAAGGGTGGCCCTGCTCCTGCCGGTGGGTTTGCAGGAGGATGAGATTAAACCCGCAACCCACATGGAACCTGGAGGGGGAGGCATGGCTGCTAGACCGAAAAACATTTTGTTCTAAGGTCCCCAAGAGATTTTTATTTCATTATATGGCTGAAAGATTGCCCCAGATAAGATGAAGCTGATCCTGGTGCCTTCCTCGCATTTATCTGTCTGTGCGTCAGTGTTGTTTCTGTGCCTGCAGCAGGGAGAGCTGAGCTTCTCCTGTCAGTGAAGGCTCGTAGCTGCGCAGTCGAAAATACGAGCACTGATGCCCAGGGAGTCATGTGTATTCTCAGGGCTGTAACGTCCACAGGAGATGTCTTGTCTGTTCTCACTGGCTGTGCAATAGAGAGACTTTACTCTGGATGTAGTCATTTCAGGTGCCTTAGGTGGGATGAGTCAGGACCCCATTTCATATTTGTGTGCATAGTTATGGTTGAAATATATGCATCATGCGGTTGAAATGGTTGCCGCTAGTAAGGTGCAGGTCTAACATGATGTGGCCAGAGAGGGTAAATGCTCATGGTTTTGTATACCCGTACTGTGAGGTTGACTCACTGAAACTTGCTTTAGTACCTTTATGTACAATTACAATGTTTAGGCATGGGGTGACTTGAGAGTGCCTCTGAATGGCAGGTGGGGACCTCTGTCTGTGCGAAGGAGCTCTCAAGGTGGGCAGAAACCTGATAAAGGCTGGCAGAGCTGCCGACCCCTTCTGCGACTGTTGGTACAACGGGAATTTGTCTCACCGCAGGACTTGAATCTATTAAAAATGGTGCTGRTCGAGGCAGTACCGTAGCCCCTGTGAGCTGTCATCCCTCTAAAATGCAGGTGGAGAGAGAGTTTGTTGGGCTGAGGGACCTGTCCGGCCATAACAAGGCTGAGGATGTTTATTCTGGGCGGATAAAGGGAACCTGCACCTTGGCAGTGAGCTGGCTGTTTGCTCTTCCCTGCAGCCCCAGCATTGCTCAAGCACCATGGAGAATCTGACCTGTCAAATTTAATGTCCTTCTGCAGTGTGTTTAAATAAAATATGATATTCCTTCGACCATATATGCCTCGATCTCAGCAATGAAGAAAGTATCATAATGCTGTCCAGGTAGAGGTCAAGGCAGGACTATTGCAACCATCAGGAATTTAGCTGCTGTGAAATTTAAATAAACAGTGCCTTTGATTGTCCTCTCTTCCTCTTTCTATTTTCATTTGAAATACCTTTTTCAGTCATGCTTTGGCAGCTGATTTATATATAGCAAAGAAGACGCAGAAGTTTTAAAGCCTGAGAGTGGTTCCTCAGTCTACATTAAAGAAGGGATCAAATCAGGTGGTCATGGTGGTCTCTTCTAGATGTAAAATATAGGAATCATAAAATGATTGTAAAGTCTAGTTTCTAAGATTGAAACAGTATTTAATTTATAAAAAAAAGGAATTTACATTAAAAAATAATAACCTAATTAACAAGAAATCATTTCAAACTAATCCCAGTTCCACCCATAATACTGTATGTGCCAATGTGATTTGTTCCCTTCTGATGTGTTTAGTTCAGGCATTTGGATGCCTGTGTATGCAGGGTAGTATTTGTTCCATGTTTCTGTGTGCGTGTGTTGGTTAGCAAAAACTTCTGCACAAAGTTCCTGCTTTAATAGGCTGTATTTCACAAAATGATTTATAATATGGGACTGTTAACCAGGAAATATTAAAGTTTCAGGGGGAATTAATGTTTCGGGGGAAAAACACCATTAAAGTTGCATGAACAGCTGTATGTGATTAAAATTGCCTAGTGAATATGCAGGTAGGTTGAAAAACTGTAGCAGATATTTTGGCAGCTATTTATTGAAAACAAAGAAGTATCAGACTTGCTTCTTTTTGGCTGCATTGGGCATTTAAAGTGGCTTCCAAATCTGGTAGGTGAAGTCGGTAAACTAGTTGCAGTAGTTTTTGTTGTTGGTTTCTGCTGTTGATGAAGTCTGTGTCGTCTTAATTCAAGGAATTACTTTAACCCCATTTCATCTCTCTGCTCACCTCTCTCATTTGCTCTCTCTACTCTGGGAGAGTTGGTGGCTACACAAGCTACGTGTGCTTCCTGTGCAGAAATCACAGAATTTTCTTCTTGTGCCATTTTTTTCCTCTTAGATCAGAACCTATTTAAATGTGCATGGATTACCACTGCAAACTGGGCTGAGCAAAAACTTGTGCCAAAACCACGTAGTCCTTGTGGTTTCCAGCTCACATACATGTGCGTGCATGCACACGCACATGGGATCCAGTGTTGACGTGGTATTTTCATGTTGAGCTGGCTAAGTAGTGGTAGGTGTTGTTATTTCCTCTAAGGGTTTTTATTCAGTGTACAAGTTATGTTGACTTCCAGGGTATATGATTTTTTTTCCTAATGATAGAAAGCTGTCAGAAGATGAGAAGGATCTGTAAGAGTATACAGTTATACTGAGCCTAAATCGGTTACCAGGACAAATCTATTTATATCGTATATATGTATTTGTTGCATATGCATATTGTTTACTGTATATATACATTTTTTTTTTTCCTTGCCAAGAAGCCAAAATGCTTCCAGTTGGGAGTTCTGCTGTCAAAAGGCAGCAGTAAGTGTCCCTGAGTGTATAGCATCCTGTCATTTTGTGCAGACACGTGAGGACAATCAGAAGTTATACTAGCGTTTGGTATTTAAAGTAGTACTTTATACTTAAGTAGGAGGATGTGGAAGAGCCTATTAAAATATAAAAGCATTGTATCCTATAAGCTTTCCAGAACTCACTTTGCAATATTTTCTCATTACAGGCTGCTACAGTGAGCCTGAGCAGCGTTTCTTTGGCAGTCAGTTTTTCTCCTCTTACCTGATACTGCAGGCTTAACTCACGTATCGCAGCTAAATTCTGCTGTATCAGTCACTTTGATGGCAACTGTTTGCAGGGGGTGTCACTTTACTGTGGGTTGAAGCAAAAGCCGATGATGATGTGCCCCAAACAGTTGTTTAGCGGTGACAGTCTCAAGTGAGTGTGGGAGACAAGCTGCCAGCTCCTCATGGTGGAGTCAGAACTTCAGTGTATCACGGTTCCTGGGTTCTTAAAAGATGTTTTGCTTCAGCTCCAGGAGCAGAAAGATGAAGATGCTCTCTGTGCTGATAGAAAAAAAGAAACACTGAAATCCTTGCGTGGGGGGGGAGAAGAATAACTTTTCTGGCAACTTTCATGTGTTAAACAAAACAAAACAAAACAAAACAACGCGCGCGAGAGAGAGAGGTCTGATGTTCCTTACGCTGCTCACCATGGCAGTTTCACGTACCTGCCATCCTGTGTAGTCCTGGATGCTGGCTCTGGTTCAGACAGGAAAGTTCATGCTAATGAACTTCATGCTAATACCCAGCAGGGTATTTGAGTAAACAGCGTGCTATTGCTTGATTTGTCTTCCTTGACAGCTTCTCTTTTACATAGAGGCGCATTTGGGGATTTGCTTGTTTTCTAGTGAAACAGTTAACCTGTGCTCCTCAAAATGAAGTCATCAGTTGCTTTGGGTTTTTGTTTGTTTGTTTTGTTTTTTAAGTTCTTCATTTAAGAATTTTCTGAGTTTGCATTGCAGTTTTATTTACACACATATATGGAGATAGGTAAGATGTTAAAAAAAAAAAAATCCTGGATCTCACATTGTGCCCCCCTCCTCCTCCACACGCTGCCTCCAGTGTTTGTTCTTTGCTGTTCGAAGAAAGTTCAGAAAACTAACATTAAGGGAGTTGAAGTTTTTCCTGCATCTAGTCTCGTTCTTTATGCTGTTCATTAGAGAAAGTACTCCCAGTGTTAACTATGCTTCCCCATTCTGCTATTGGATGTCTATTTTAATTTTGTATGTGTCACTAATTGAAATTGTGGCAAAGATTTGGGGGACGTGTACGATTCCAAAGTCTGAAATGCTTACGTGCATCTCGCTGTATGCTATATCCTTGGAATAATATTCCCTATCAGTAGAACACTATACTATTTGATTAAATTATGAACTCTTAGATTCTGAAACCCTGTCTTACTCCAGATTGAGTTACCATAGGTTAATACATTACCCGATATTAGCTGGGCCACTGTCACTGTCCACATGAGCTCTCAGTTGTATTCTTTGCAGATAATCCTGTTTGTAAATAGAAACTATTTACTAGCTAGGTGCTACAGTGATACAGTAATAGGACTACATGGCTGATGAGTATTTTGCAGTGTGATTAAAAGGAGCAATGAAGAAAGATATATAGCTTGTGTGTTTTGCTTTATATTCTTTCATGTTTTTTCATTGCTATTTCATTCTGTTAAATGAAGCATCCAAGAGTTCGCTTGGCTTTGAGGGGAGGTGGAGGCTTACATTAAAGTGTTGTGGTATGTTAGTATATTGGCAGTTCATCCCTCTGATGAGAAATGATATATGCAAAATCTCCTTTTACTTCTAAGTGCAGTGTAATTTTCTCTGCTTATTTTTCACAGGAAGTTAAGGTTTAGGCATTAAGGAAGATGTGAATTGATCCAGGTGACTTACTGATTGATGGAAGCAGGGAATTGGCTGATTTCGTTAAACTTCATTTCTTAACACTTTGCTCTTCTATGGTTTGTGCTTTGCAACCATGATGGCCTTTCCACGCAGTGCAGGATTGCTAATGCGAGGTCTGCCTTAACTCCTTGTAACTCCTTATTCTTTGGGATATGTCTTCGGTCTTACATGAGCATGACAGCAATCCCAGAAGTTTTCTTGCAGTCCTGTTTGAACTGTATTTGTAAATGAAGTACAGATCTGATGAAGAACAGGAAAACCAGTTTCCTTTCCTGACATCAGTTTGACCAAGGGCTGACTTTTACGCCTCTGCCTGTGTTTGGAAAAGGGTTCTGAAGGAGGAGGAGCGATGGGTTCTTAGGGGAGAGGCTAAAAGCCTCTGGTATTTTTTATTAATATTTGTAAAATTGCAGTGCTTGTTTTTCTCATTGCTCTAAATAGCATCTTACTGTTCCAAACTACTGTACTGGGGAACTCCCCTATGCTGTGTGCTGTGAGAGTCCTGAATTAAGTCCCTGACGATTTCCTTTGCCCAGCAGGTCAAACATCTTTATCAGCTGGAGACTCAAGTGCTTTCCTAATTTAAAACCTTGATCTTTAAGTTGGAAGCAGCTTTTAGTTTGTGAACCTTTGGATTGCTTCCATGGGGGTAATTATCCATGCAGTTTCACTTCCTTGAGCATGTTCAGGTGTACAGCAGTGATTAAAAAAAAAAAAAAA
>JAYKAV010003282.1:166247-186709 GCA_035582835.1 Phoebastria nigripes
TTTGCTGCCTACACTGGTTCTAGTTACATTTTCATTAGAGGAGTGACTTCCTACTGGAAAACATCACTTTCTTCTAAATGCCCTGTTCTTTTGCTGAGTCTTCAGCTCTGTTTGCTTGTTTCTGTGCTGGTAGCCCTTGGATGGCGGGGCCTATTAAGAAGTTGCACGCATAAATCCAACTTAYCTTACAGTCTTGTAGATGATGAGTGTTATTCTCCTGCATCATTTCTTCTCGCGTTGCAACACATTGCTATTGCACGCTGGTTACTAACCACCTTTCTTTGAAGTACTTGCAAGCAGCAGGTCACACACTGTTTATCACCTGCGGAAAAGATAAGTGTATCTTCACTGCCTGCTCAYCCAATATGTGATTTAATTTTTTTTCCTTTCCAATGGAATTGATCAGATGGAGCAGTGGCAAGAAGAAAAGAACAAACAATGCATTGTAACAGGAGTCAAAATACTATCTGGTGAATAGCACTGAATAAAGAAGATCTATATCCAAGCAATTGCTTTTGGGCCTCTTATGTTTGAAATACTTGCTCACAATGTTATCTCCTTTCTCAGAGGTAGTTCCACAAGAGTGTGGTGTTAATTGCTTTTCCCAGAAAAAGTAAAGGTATTACTTCTTATGCTCCAAAATAGTTCTATTCCTTTCTGATAGTATGATCTCAAACCCTCTCGAACATTTTGAGTTCAAAAGGGAAATCACTGGATAAGCTGGTCAATTTTGAGGGAGATACGCAGTTAGTGAGTCCTATTAAAGATAGAAGAGAAAGAAGGAGCAGTGACTGTTAATGATATCTTACGAAGCCAAGTGACAAGACAGCACAATGGTAAACGAAATTCAGCAAAACCGTATGTCAGGTAGTGAAAGAAATTGCTTGGATATTTTGATGACCTCTTGTTAAGATTTCTGCCAAGTGCTTTTAGTTAAATATCAATGTGAAACGCTGTATGTAAACATCTGTCAGGCTTCATTAAGAAAGGCTTGCATTTATTAGAAGTATGCTGTTATATAAAGACGGTTCCTCCCACCTGATTTGTGTAATCTTCCRTGTTTGCTGAGCACTCAGCAAGAAGAGGTTGCAGAAGTACAGAGAAGAGCAGCAAGAAAGCTGAATATTCCCCTGTGAGAACAGATGAGGTCTCTAGTAGTGATAGCACATGAATTAAAGATCACGTGATAAAGTGTGGTATTGGGGGAAAGGGATAGTACCAATGAAAATCTTCCCTGTGTTCACAATACAAAGTCAAGGGAGAAGCAAGAAAATCAAAAGACATAATAAGGTCTTTAACGCACCATGTAATTAACCCATGAACATGCTGCGGAAGATAGTGCTGATCCACAGTTTCCTAGAATTACAATAAAGATCATATCTTTGATAGAACGAATAAAATACCTTAACCTAGCTATGGTGAAACTGCTTGGGGTGACATGCTGTAGAGCCTAGTAGAAACCTGCTTGCACGTGAGCAGAAATGTAACGTTGTTTCCTACTGTCCACGTCTTAGAATTTAGTTTTTGAACTGCCTATTTTTAAAGCACTGCAGAAAAATGGTTAGGCTATCTCGACTTTAGCCCAGCCAAACCCATGCTGGACGTACATCTACCTTCTTTTAAGGAAGAAGACAGACCTAGCTAAGAGGTCTTTAAAACAGCAGCAATCCTTTTCCCACACAACCATTGCACAATCATTGTGGCGTGTCCTGGGACACAATAGCACGTTGCTCAGTACATGCAGATGATGGAGAAGAGACCTAATGAGGATGCCTTTTGGCATGGTCTGCTTTCAGCTATTCTGTCAAGCTTTATTTAAATGACCTAAAGGTAGGTCACCCATTAATTGCTTGTGTAATAGGTATTCATACTGTCTTAAGACTTCTGAGATTAGTCAAAGGACTCTCTGTAGTTATAGTTCGTGTGTGTTTAATACGATCTACTGAAAGGCTAATTAAGGAAAAAAAAAGGCTCAGAAGCAAATAAATTATAGCAGTTTATGGAGTTATTTGTTATGTCAATGCGATAGAGAATGTGCCACCCCACAATGGAAAGCTAATTATTTTCCTGCCATGGCAGCTTGCTAACCTGATATATTGCTAATGAACGGATTAGATGGAGGTTTGGCAGCCGCTAACATGAGCGAATGATTGTTTTTAAGACTAGTTCAAACTGATGCTGAGGTCCAAGCCAGTTAACGATTATGACAACTTAGAGGCAATTCTGCATCCATTATTTAGTGTATATATCTCTTTCTCTTTTTCCATAGATGTTTAAATCTAATTATATGGGTACATCCCTGAGCACTCATACATACAGCTGGAATACGTGAGGAAGACTCATTACCTTGTTTGTAGCCTAAACATTAAATCTGCAGGTTGGGTTTTGATTTCAGTGTGTTTAAATAAGGTATGTTTTCCTTCTCCCGTGGCTGTCGTCTTTTGCCGTGATTAGGTAAGCTGCTAAAACATGGAAGAATCGTCAGGTCCAAGCATTGGGGGAAGTGAGGTCCAGGTGTGTTGCCAAAGGCTGCCTGGCTTGCTGGCAAGCAGGCGTTCGTCAAGTGCACCATTTATATGCCTGTGGTGCTGAAAAATAACCACTTCCTTGATTTTTCTTGCTGGCAGCTCATTCAGCAGAGAAGTTTTATCCGTTGTGCATTTTCATTACGAGCAGGTGATGTGTTTGTCAGTATGAGAGGACTTCTTAATTTCACATCAGTCAAGTGTTTAATCTTCAGTCGTCTTAGTTAAGTTTGTTCTGACAGCTGATTCTTTCCAGTCAAAATGACTGGAGAGTCAAGTCAATTATCTTGAAATACATGGGTTTGTATTTGTGCCTAGGTATGACTGATTTGGCTTTTGCTCTGAGGTCTGTCGTGGTGCACAGACCTCAGAGCCCCTCAGGGCCCTGGTGCTCTCCCCCTGGCTGTGCTGCTGTCTGTGCAGTCACCTGGCTATGGCTGTGCACCAGAAGGTGCTTCCATGAAAATCCCTGTGGTATCAGCTAAAGGGAGGAACAGTCTGGAAACCTTTACAGTCCTTGAAGCAGGTTTTGAGGGGAGCAGGAGAAGTTTTCTGGACTCTGGTTTTGAGGACTGCTACCAGAGACAAATATTCAGGATGGATAGTTGACAGAAAGTGAAAATCTCCCCTGACACAAGTCACATTAGTGTAAATGAAATACACAGATTACAACATCTGGACAATGCAAAAGGGAACTTTATAGATTCAGATGACATAAAACCCACTTATATTTACCCCAAGCTGGGGTCAGCTCCAAAGGCGGTTCTCACCCTTTTGAGGTCCAGCTGGCAGATTTCTAGCCTCCTGACTAAGCATGTTCTTTATACTTGTGTCTGTATACACCTATGTATATTTACATATGCTACAGGGGTCATCAGACACCATGCTTAGTGAAAGCACTTCCCACTTTTGAAACTCCCTCTCGAAACACTTCCCTGCAGTGGGCCATGGCCATCACCCTCTTACTTCACCTCCCAGACATTGGGGACAAACTTTTTAGTAGGACCTGTAGCGATAGGACAAGGGGTAGTGGTTTTAAACTAAAAGAGGGTAGRTTTAGACTAGATATAAGGAAGAAATTTTTTACAATGAGGGTGGTGAAACACTAGAACAGGTTGCCCAGCGAGGTTGTTGATGCCCTATCATTGGAATTGTTCAAGGTCAGGTTGGACTAGGCTCTGAGCAACCTGATCTAGTTGAAGATGTCCCTGCTCGTTGCAGGGGGGTTGGACTAGATGACCTTTAAAGGTCCCTTCCAACCCAAACTATTCTATGATTCTATGTGCAAAGACAGTAAGGTGGGCTGTGTACTGGAGTGGCAGCTGTAGCTTCCTCACTGCTTTCTTGAGACAAAGTGGTTGGCAACTTGCTGTAACATGCTCATCCCTCCATCTGGACTATATTGAGATGGATGCATGGGTGAAATACCTGCTCCTGTGGGCGCACAGACCATTGCACCCTTGTTTTGCAGAGAAAGCTGCAGGAGTACTGTACCAAGAGCTGCAAAGCTACTTTTGTTACAGAGCATTAGAGGAGAAGAGGTTGCCTTGGCATTACAGTCCCCGAGGTGAAGGATGACATTTTCATTGGCTGCCTGAAGATGTGGGCATTGTCATGTCATTAGTTGTGCCTAGCTTATGCTGTAATACATTTGTTACAGTTACGAGGCTCAAAATCTAGTGTTTGTATTTCCTTTTTGTTGCCTTTTCCTCTTAAAAAGTGAAAACAGAGGTTTGGATTTAATCATAAAATTTCTACAGACCGTAGCGCATCACCCATAATTCACCCGTGACTGTAACTAATACACGCGAGTTGGAGGTCCCTCCTTGGCTGCATGCTCCTTGCGGTGGGGGTAGCTATGGATTGGAGATGCAAGAGCAAGCTCCGTAATCGGAGTGGCCTGAAGATGCGTTCCCAACTGGGCAGCTCCATAAAAAAGGTAAATTCCCACTTTTTGTCACTAGAGGTCAGTGTTAATGTAATTTTAAGGTCAAATCTCTTCTTACCATGTAGTGGGTTGTCTGTAAATTCAGGCTGTGGGTGGTTGTGGCAAAGGTGGTACTTGCATGAAATGAATAAAATACAGAGCTTAAATAGTTGGGTTGAGACGTTTCATACATTCTTGTAGCCCCTCTTGTTTTGATAGAGTGATTGCTGATTTACCTTCAGATCAATGACAAGATGATTAGATCTGTTATCTTTTGTTTTCCCTCCCTGCTTACTTGCCTGCTTTATAATTAAAAATCTGTGTTCCTTTTTAAATTTGTGGGTTAGTTCATTAGCAGAGTTCCAGCTGAATAGCTGTTAAAATAATTTTCAGCTGGGGGGTTGGGAGCAGAAGTTAGATATGCAGATACTGTTACAAATCTGTTGTGATTTGCTGTTTTTTGCACATCGGCAGCTGATTATATAGGAGATGGTGTCCACGTGTGTGAGTGCATCTTGTGTGGAGTTGGAGACATARAACTTCCTCACCAAAGCCCTGGCTCTCTGGCATAGGTCCCTTCAATCACCTTTGAATATTCCAGCCAAAGAAGAACTGTATGTAATAGGCAGATCTTGCTGCAAGTTGAATTTGAGTATTTAGTTATTTTGATTCTTGGAATATATGTGTTTTGTTAAAATAAGGACTAGCTTTTGATGCCCTATTTTTCCTTGTGAAAGTAATGTGTATAGATACAAGTCTCAAGTAGCAGGATGGATCCGTTCATGCTAGAACATCCAGTGCATGGCCAAGTGGAGCTGCATGTCTGTGTTGGGGTATGTAACGTGTTTGTAGGCTGTGCTCATAGAAGGCTTCTGGATAAACTTAATTTCTGGCTGCCAGAGGATGGCCGGCCACAGGGCTACAGGAAAAGACGCTGCCAGTCGCTGCAGCTCACTGAGCCAGCCCTCATCTCCATGGAGCGATGGGGCTCTTGAGGAGTTGGTGTTATCTTCTGCCTGTGAACTTCCAGAGCTGCCTGTCTTTGGGGTTGCGGTGTGTGTTTTGTTCGTAGCAGATTGCGCTTAGCAATAATTGGCACTGTGTCTAACCCTTCCTGCTTTAGGGCATATTGGCAAGGAAAAGAATTATAGGACATGACAATGCCTGGACGATAACGGAGTAGCCTCGTGTGAGTGTGATTATTCATCAATATGGGTTTGAACATTGTGGTACACATCGAGGAAGGAAAAATAGACTTGATGGGGAAAGGAAGGAAACTTCCCTGATTTCAGGGAGCGCGCGGTGTCTCATGTGGCCTTTTTAACTCTAAAATAATGAACTTATTTTCCAACATAAGATTATTTGATTATATTTACCTTTATAATTCCAGATAAAATAGTGTTATTTAAATGGGTGTCATGCCTTCCATTTATGGAAGGTGAAATGGCATTTGCATTTTGTGCTGTCTCAAAGCCTTGACTTCCCCAAAATTGTTTTAGTGTGACAAACCAGCCTCAGTGATAATTAAAGAGAGAATAGCTTAGCATAAATGCATATATATGTGCTTTCATCATTTTCATAGAAAGACAGCTGAGTAGTTCCCAGCAGTGAACTCTCAGTGCCTGTTTTCCACAAAGAAAATTCAAGAAATGCTTAAGAATACCCAAAACCCAATGATTTCAGCCCTCACGAGATGCACCCACAGGAATACGAAGCTGCTGGATGAGTCAGTATAGATGGGTTTCCATGGATTGTTTGGGAGCTTGATAACATGACACAGATTTATTCAGTCAACCTCCATTTCTGGGGTATTTTTATTAGGAAGGTCAGTGATCTGTCTGAGCCTAATTATCCCATCTGGCGAGTGCGCTTGAGGCACACAAGTTTCCTGCAGTGCATGTGCACAAAGAAATGATGTGGTTAGCATGTTATTTATTCAGCTCTGACTCCTCAGCTGAATGGAAAGGTGTCTGCTGGCAGCTGCATTGCCCAGGGTAGCCCTAGATGTGGTTCTGGGAAAGGACTCGAGTTTGCATCTCCAGCTTTGTGGGGAGAGCTGCTTCTACTGCTCTGCTATTGGGACTCTCGTTTTCATCCTCTTTTTTTAACGGTCTCAGAGGACAGTTAAAAGCTGTGTGTTGATTCAGAACTTCTTTTCAGTTTTTCAGAAGTTTCTTTCATTCTTCTGGTACCACTGAAATGTTAGGTGGGCTTTTCATAAGGACCTCCAGGTCTTCAAGCTGCAGCATCATGCAGCTACCATTGTCTATTTTAAGTCTTTATACAGACCTCCACGAGCACAGTATGTAGTCAGCCCAACCATTTCCAATACAGTTCAGCCACATGGTGCCTCTGTAATGCGTAGAAGTAGTGTTGGAGAAGAACGCCGGTGGAACAAGTAATGTCCATGGTCACGTACACACAAGACATGGACGAAAAAGGGAATGAACATGTTAACTCTTTGGTTATATGTTAGCATACAAACTGCTAAAATCCTCCATTCTTTCCTAGGGCATCCATTCAAAATGCCAGCCAAAATTAATATGTATTACAGACAGTCGGTATATTTAAACTTTCACCAAGACTATGTGCAAAACCAAAATCTTCAGAGACATCATTATTAACGAAGCCGCGCAGTCATATGCAATAATATAGATATATATTTTAAGAACATCTATTTCCATGCTTTGTAATCCTATTTCAGCTCTGAAAAGAATGTAATATAATTCTTGCTGGAAAATGTTTTAGATAAATCTATTAATTCAGTCAAAGCTGTATGTCCTTTATCTGCTGCTAAGCTCTTTCGTTAGTGGCTCTTGACAAAACAGTGCTGTGTAAAAGGTGACAGTCAAACTGATAAAAATCCAATTTTCTTTGTTTAACCAGAAACAGGTGTGCAGTCTATGTATTTTGTCTATGAGCTTTGAGACCGCTGACGGGATTGAGATAGGTCTGTAGCTATCAGGTTTGCAGCTTGAATTCTGTCACTGGCCATTTTCCCACTGGTATGAACTATACCTATTAGCGGAGGCACAGAGCAAAGCCGTGCCAAACTGTGATAAAGATTATATGCACTAGAACGATAAAAGAAAACAAAATATTATTGTATCCCAGGAACATGCTGATATATAGAGGTTTTGAAAAAATGTAATAATGGAGGGAAAACTCAAAGGAAAAGCTTGCTTTTTTTTCTTTTCCCCACCTCTGTCTAGAATAATTTAATGAATGAGTAAACCAGAGTGTGCTAGCCCTTGTTATGTCTGTGTTTGTAAACATGCAGACTTGTAGAGAGAGTAAACCCATCTCTTCTGGTGCTGCAGTGAAAATGTGGGTGCTTTTTCTAGTATAATCATTGAAATGTGAAATGTTTCAACAAAAAGCTTATCATTCCTTTGTTTGGAAGATAACTCAGAAAAAGTCTGGGATACCTTGGCTATATGGAACAAAGTACCATTGTTTCCTTTCCTGATAAATTTGGTTTGGTACACTGGTCCGGTAAGCTTCAAGCAATTATAGTTGCAGATACTTGTYGATCATCTAAGCTGATCTTTAATTCTGCCAACATCTTAGTTCAAATAGTGCTTAAGTGATTTAAGGAAAGGAGACGGAAGGTATGGGAATGAGGAAAAAATGAGAGAGAAGAATGAAGAGGAAGAAAGGGTGGAGAAGGAGTCAAGGAAGATGGGAGAGGGAGAATTAGACTATGGCAGGCTGAAGAACAAGGTTGTGTACCCATAGTGAGGTAGGCAAGGGGTGTTCTTACTTGCAGTCTGTTGTATGTACTTGCTCTCTGTGTATGGGGGAGAAGAATATACCTGGCCACAGGGTTAAGTCCAAATGTTTGCAAGTAAAGAATTAGGAAGTGTGAGGCAAGGAAAGCAGAGCCGTGGTGGCCGTATATTCTGCGCAGACCCTGCAGCTGCTTGGCTGGCTACAACCCTGCAAGGCAGACAGGAGCAAACTGCATGGTGCATGCGTCTCTGTCTTCCCTGAAACTGTCCTGTACTCCTGCGAGCGCCAGATTTATTTCATTGTTTTAATCATCCTCAACAAACTCATCCATCAGCATCTTAAAATTTTCCTCCTAGGATAGGAGCTAAGCAGCCATTTTATTGATGAGCTTACTGAGATTTTATACGCGTCTGACAGTGGCTTTCATCACAGCATGGTTCTGTTGCTTTGGCAGGAGAATTTTATCTAAAATGTATGAAACAAAGGGGGGGCTTGGCACAGCTAAATGTTTATTAAAAAAAAAAAGGAAGTTGGTAGAGTCTGTAGTCAGTAGAGGCACTGGGGTATTCAAGAAGCAGTACTATTAGCTGAAAATTCATAGGGGTTTGTTTTGTTTTGTTTTGTTTGTTTATTTGTTTGTTTTAATTAGTTATTGCCTTTAGTCATAGTAGATTTTTCATGACCTTGGAACTAATTGTGAGCAATAGAGGAACTTATGCAAAGATTGAATGATTTCACTTCTGAGTTGTTTTTCCTAGGTAAACAGACATGATGTTTTTTGTTGTTGGCAAAAGGTTTCAGTGCTGCAGGTTGTAAAGATACCATTTTGTCATTTGCAAGCACAAAAATCACAGGGAAATTGTGTTTTGTGTTTTTTTTTTTTTTTTAGGAGAGTAGAGGAAGGAGGAGAAGCTGTAAGGTGCAGCCCTACATATAAAGTATCCTCCAAGTTCAACATCATACGCAAATTCTGTGTGATGTGCTTTAGGGATTCCCAGATTTTTAGTGTTGAGGGCAAGCATCCTGAGCATGAGAAACTCAGGGAATGGGGTCCCAAGGGCGTCTCATCCAGTATGAGTCCATCACGTCCCTACGCTGTGGTGTTTAAGGGAAGACCATGATGCCCAGTTCTGTTTGTCACTATCAAAGCTGGTGTCAGCTGGAAAAAAAATATTTGAGGTTTGGGGAATGATTTGCTTTTTCTTCCTCTTTCATTTTAAGGACATGATGTCTGTTTCAAATAGGGAAGTGCTGAAACAAGCATTTCTGATCTGTCTGGTGACATCTGTAGCTCATGTGAAGTTTTTGGCAGTGATAATGGATTAATTGCTTGGATAAAATGACTCCCTCCCAGCTGCCCTTGTGTGGTTTTATGTTTGGTTGCATAAGTGACTCAAAAAGGATTTGTAGCATAGATTTCTTGACCAGATCAAGCAAAGTATCGTGACTTCTCAATGCCTCCTTCCTCAAACCATGTGGTCAAAAAAGTCTCTCGCTTAGGGAGACTTCCAGTCTCCGGGCAGCTTTCACTAGGTCTGTGATTGGATTGCTTATGTTGGCAACAGCACTAAAGACCCTAAATCCAGGAACTAGGACTAGATTAGGTAGTAAGCATTATGTGAATAAAGAATAAAAAGTAAATCCCTGCTTTAACAAGTTTACAGTCTAAATGCATATTTGTCATAAGAAGTACAGTGTTATTTTTGTAAATGCAATTCTCAATGCCACAGTCCCCAAACTGTCAATTCCTAAACTATCAATTGCCTATCCTGTACACACAGTGGTTTTCTCACTCTGACAGGCCACCTTCGATAGCCACAAAACATAGGGGGTTTGGCTAGCGCTGAAGGGTGTGCATCAAGTGTGGAGGGAAAAAATCTGATCATTATTATTATTCAAGAATGGGACAACTCAGTACAGTATATTGGTAATTCTGCACCAACATGAAGTTTGAAAGTACTGAAAAAAAAAGAGAATAGCGTCAATCATTAATCTGGAAGCTTGGTTAGTGAACGAAGCAAGGAGCCTTCAGGACGCCTTTAAAAGTAATTATTATTCATTAACATGCTTATTCCAGTTTAATAAGCTTGCTTATTTGACCCTGACTTCAGTTTCTTTAATTGCTTTCATTAAGCCACAAAGAAGGTGTGAATGTTTAAGTAAATTAGGAACTTTCCACTTCTTTGTCCAATCTATTTATTAAGAATATGTGTACTCAGGCATGTGTTAGTGCCATCAATACTGCCTTGCTGCCTGGTTTATTGGGGGGGGGGGGGGGGGGAGAAAAAGAGGTATACTTAGATAAGGATTTACATCGAAATGAAGGTGAAGTGTCTCTCAGGTTGTTTTCTTGTTTAGTATAATTTTAATTGCCAACCTTCTGACTCAGTGGTTTGGACTGTAGCCAGGTTAGATTTGGGTCATTGCCTATTTATAGTGTTTTCAAAATAGACAGTGCAGGTGTTGAGTTGTGTGTACACTTATAAATGTTTCCTGTGGGCTTCTGCTATGTGTAGTTGTGCAGTACGGGAAAATTCAGATTGCCATTGTAACAATCTTACAGATTTTATCTAGCACAACTGCAAGGAAGGAGTTCCTTGTCCTGCATACAGACGTATAGATACAATGATAGAGCTTTGAGTTACCAAGACTGATTTGGCTGTGTTGCATGGTTTGTGGTCATGCAGTCCTAACAGACTGAAATTAGGATAGACTGTTTTCTAAACTTATCTCTGGAGAAAAAAAAGAAAAAAAACCCAAACAAACAAAAAAACAAAACCCAAAGAAGAAAACACTAAGACAGTACAACAGCACTGCAGCAGGATCTTGATCGAGGAGAAGGTCCTCTGTTGCTACCCATAGTAAACATCAACAGTTGCATTTCACCATAGAAAAAAATATGATATGACCCACATTACTGTATATACTACTCTCACTTTACAGAAAAGAGTTGTGTTATTTTATTTTCTGTTTATTGATAACAGAAAGACAGCTGTGAGGTAAGAAAGCAGACAGCCCCTGCTCTGAACAGCTCGCACCTTAAATAAATAATTGTGCAAGCATAAGGAGAATGGGAGGAGGAGGAGGGTGACACTGAGTTTGCGGACACACCATCTTGGTGTGTGAAGGTGCTCTCTAACTCACTACTTCTTAGTGCTGAAAGTTTTCAAGGTGTTGAACTATTTGGAAGGTCTCTTTTTCACCTCTGCCACCTGTGAGTTTAACTCTCTACCGAGCTTCCTCCTATGTGTCAACAGCTGACTTGGAGTGTGTCACACCATGGGAGATAGCAGCGTCTTTCTGTGTCTCCCAAGCTGAGACAACATGGATGGCTTGGAAAGGTTTAACTGAGGAGAGGTCCCTGCACCCTTCCTTCGAGCAAGGCTTCAGGTTCCCTGCGGTGCTGCTCAGTCTTCTCCAAGATGTTCAGGCCTCTCTGTTTCCTACTTTGGCCTGCAGGTTTCTGCACTTTTCAAGCTCCTGCTCACCCACGAAGATGCGGTGGGTTTTGGGGGCAGGAACTCCCTTCCCTTCAGCTCTTCACATGTGGATTTCTGCTACCTCTTCTTCTGGCCTCTGGGTGTCCCAGCTAGCAAAACAGGGTGAACCTTAGTCCCAGCAGCTTGTGTAGCATGAAACAACTGGCAATGGAGAAACCAACGCCCGAGAGAAAACTAACGGGGCTGCAGAAGGTGTTTGCACGTATGGCTGGAGCTGAAGGCATGAGCTGCTGCGGTGCTGGGGGGAGCTGAGCCGGCCGGCAGCACTCGCTGAGCAGCGGCTGCAGCACCGGGAAACCGCCGTCACACGGTGCGGGGTAGAAGCGAATCATCTATAAACTGCCTTGTGGTTTAAAGGATATATATTAGTATGCGGCAGTGTAGTAGTCAGGTGTGCCGTCTGACCAGTCGGTGACAACTTTGTTAAACTCTGGGGGAAACCAGGACAAAACCGGCAGCCGAGAGTTGGTGCGCCAGAGTTGTCATTCGCTTTCTCTGGAAGTCATCTTTGGATTACTGATAATTAGAGGATATGTTGACTCATTTGCCTCTGCGTTGAAGCTAATGATTATTTGAAAAGGAAATAAAGTGACCTCTGAGCGAGGCGGTGGTGGCTGCTCTGAACGGGGGGCTGCCGCTGCGGGAATTGTGCACCCAGCCGTAGGTTTAGGATTGCACGTCTGTCTGTGCTGCAGGTTTAATGTAATGTAAAATAAATGGGAAGATTGAAGGGCGTAGGACAAAGGGGAAAGTGCAGTGGAAAACTGGATGTCATTAAACTGAAAAATCCTCTGTTAGAAAGTGTGCAGTCTTTGATGTCGTGGTTGTTTAGATCACATAGCATTAAAAATGGGATTAAAAACATGTTCATTTTATACATCATATCTCCACTATTGCAAGCTCTTTCAAGTTGCAGTCAGTTAAGGAGCTTTTAATGATAATGACCCAATTATTTTTAAGACTTGGTAGTAAACGTATGTCAATATTTTAAGAGTTTAAATTAATGATTTCAGTTTTACAACTTGGTAAAAGCTACTGTAAGAAATAAGCATGCCACATGAAATTCCATTGGCCACGCACCCTTTAATCGTACCCTATCCTTGTTACAACAGGAAGCATTAATTAAAATGGGAAGCCTGTGAGTAATTATTTCTTTCCTTGCAGTTTTCTTTGAATGGCATTATTACGTTCAAATCCTGCATGAAGGTCATGGCTAAGGTGGTTTAAACATCAGTGAATAGTTTTCAGTCTTTCAGAGGCAAGGAACCACAAACTGGTGTTTTCCCATACAGGATGCTGTCACAGTTGCACTATTCTTTATTTTCTTTAATTTGATTGTTAGAGTTTCTGATTACTTCCTTAAAAGGGGAGGAGGGAATTGAAATGGATATTTTATAATTAGTGTACGATGACCACAGACTGTTAATAGTCTTTTGGGGATGATAGGGATTCTGGACAGGTGATATTACAGATATCATCTCCTCTGTAATAATTGCCCATAAGCACGTGCCCAATAGTAATAATACTCTGAAGCAGTTTATCCCTTTTTTTGAGTTTTGAGGAGCAAGCGGCTCTATTCATTGCAGGGTTCAGACTCCACCGCTGCTCCTAGCTGCCTGGCACAACAGCCCAAGAAAGTCCTGAGCCTCTGTCAGACCTGTAAGATACTGTCTTGAAGCAGGTGGACTTGCTGCTCGTTAAAACAGCTGCAGTTTCTCTTTTAGGCAAAGGTTCAAGAGAAGGGGCTAAAGAACTAAGAACGAGTTCATCTAAATTGTCCTCCTGTTGTTCTCTTGCGTGCAGTTGTTTTTGCTCCAGTACAACACTGTCAAAACGGAGGTACCCGACACGGTGTGAGTGAGAGGGCTGTGCTAGCTACGTGGAAAAAGAAGCCTGTGCTTGTGCACTCATTTATTTTATTTTGTAAGGGAGGCTGAGCTCGTTTGGTGTTTTCTGGATAACGTGGTGTTTTCTAAAAAACAAAACAAACAAACAAAAAACCCCAGTGAGTCATGATGAAGCCTATAACTTTAAATTTCACCTTGCAGAACAAAGACTTTGTCAGTCTTTTTCTGCTTTCCTTTGCGTTGGGTTTCCATGCCAGATGAACCAAGGCTGTTTACTCCCGGGATCAAGTATTCAGCTTGCACTGTGGACAGGTGAACGCTGACAGAGCTGAGCTCTCTTGCAATAATGACTTAGAAGTGAACCGTGCAGAGCCGGTGGCCTGAATGCTCTTCCCYGTGGAGTCTGGTGTTCCTCTTCTCAGGCTGGTTAGTGGACAGCTAAAGCACGTGTCTATCCCTGCAACTTCGTACACTGCCTTAGTGTTAGAAGAAATTTCAGTTGCTTCTTAAAGAAGCATAGTACACCAAACCCAGATCTTGGCAAGTATGTAAAAGCAGAAATTGTTTTCATTGGCAGTCTTCTATTTCCTACTATATTTTAATATTTTAATCTTACASGTGTATTTTATCTCTGATTTAGAATATTAAGTAGAATATTATCTTTCTCCTTACATTTTCTGCAATGTAGATACATGGTGTAATACATATTTTATAATAATGTACTATATAATACACACAACATACAGTTATATATCAGTGTGCATATATATGCATGTGTGCATATATATGTGTGTGTGTGCATACATACATATTCTTAATTTTAAAAACCCTGCTCCTGCAGTGAATTTTGGTATAATTTCAGTACCTCATTGACAAGGACAGGGTATAAGTTGTGTATAAAATCATCTACTTATAACAAGCTAATGGCAGGATCGCAGCTTAGTCCCGTTAGTAATGTCCCCTGGTAYGTACTCTGTAACTGCTTTATTTGGTCTATCTCCCGGCTTTCCTGAGCAGAAAATGCCACTGAAAGGCTTCCGTAATACATTGTAAATATATTCCAGGCCATGCTTCTAAATGGGTAGGCGTCCTCCACCAGTCTGTTTTAGTCATGGAGCTGCGATCTGAAATTTCAACTGTTGTTAAAAACAACAAGGTGACAAATTTTTGGGTTTTGTTTTGGGTTTCTTTTGAAAGTGCCTGTTTGTAGATTCTGGTTTGGCCTTGATGACCACCTCTCGGTGGTAGCCTAGGAGTGATGAATACATTCTTAATGATGGCACCCATCAATATATATGCTAGATACGTTTTTATTTAAATTAAAAAAAAGAAAGTTTTAATATAAGTATCCATGGATAATAACTGTGAAATACCAGAGGGGAACTAAATAATGCTATGACTGATTTGGCAAGAAAGGATGCAAACTCATTTCAAGAGCTCTGGGCTACTTTGGGATAAACTGGATTTCCAGTCTTCCTTTTATATTGGCTATCCATCCATAACTTGTTGGTCCTGGCAGGAGATGTTTGCATTCCAGGAGCTGTCTCCAACTGATACTTTCCTTCTCCTATATGCCGGATAAGTAGAGGGTGAATCAGGTTTTGTTTTGGCAAGGGAGATTTTGTAGCGGTGTTAATTGATAACAGTCGTTGTGCTTTTAGGGATGTGGAGGTAGCATATGAATTCCTGAATTTTCTGCAAGAGAACATAAGAGTGCTGTGTGCATTCACACACACGAGGAAGAGTATATTCCCCAACAAATACTTGTCCAAATGTTTAGACTTCCCAATTTTCTTTGCTTACAAGTGCACTAATCGAGTATGACACCAAAAAAGCATTTTGATTTGTCAGTGCTTTGCAGCCCATATATTAACAACTTGATAAATCTTCGGTTAACTTGTGTTGCATGTTCTGAATTTCTGGTATACTGGACATGTTACATCATTGCAGAGCCCAAGCAGAATGCCATGCGTGTACACATTTAGCACTATTAGGACTGACCTGGGTCCGTTGTGTGTAGGATGAAGCACAAGCAAAGTCATTTGTTTGTGGTGTAGACGTGATTTGAGAAGTGGGATTTTCTTGCAGGGGTTTTTTGTTAGCTGGAAGAGTAATTAACCAAAGACATGGAGACACTTGTTCTGCAGGATCTCTCTGTTGTTAGGTAGGTTGGGCTAGCTTTCATTGACTCACAGGTTCATGAGCCTTCAGTAAATGTTGATGAAGTGATAGGTTTTTTCCTCTGTTGTTGTAACTTGCAGCTGTTTGCTCCAAATGAATGTTTTTGCTCCATCCTGTGTTTTACGTTAGAACATTTTAGGAAATCTCCTTTTAACATAAAGCTTGATGTAAGTTCAAAGATTTTTTGCACTTTCATGTAGAGCTGATGGTTGAACACATTCCACAAACTTTATAGATTCTTTGTTAACACCATCAATTCTTTGGATCATGTTCAATTTGTCAATAATTTAGATAGATGGCCTTGGAAGGTTTTCAGTAGGGCTTGTGCTGTACTGTTCTTCTAAATAAAATTGCCCATTTTGTTTTTTGTAGAATCCCATCTACTGTTACCAGCACAGTAGGAAAAGGGGCCAAGGCAAGAGTGTCAGAGACCCTCTTATGTCCAGCTCTTTCTGCTTTGAGTATTATAAATAGGTCTGAATTAATTTCTTGAGATCTTTGCAGAGCTCTTTCTGTGGAGCTCTGAAAACATATTTTCTATTGGGACACCTGATCATATCATTGAAGTGAAGGAAAATGGCTTTCAAGGTGATTCCTAGTGAGGTTATTGAATGTTTGCTTTTCTACTCTGTGTAGTCAGTGTATCACCRGCAACATCTGGCAGAGTTAACTGATGCATCAACAGACTAACCTGCTCGAGCAGCGTTTGTTGGATTTTTTCCAAAGTGCTTAAGAACTGCAAGAAAAAGGCTTCAATATCTGAGTGATCTTTTCGGATACCAAATACCTGCCCAACTTGCACCTGTCCTTTGGGATTGTTCAGTTAGAACATGTCCCTCAGAAGTCTTGGCCAAGTGCTTTGACAGCCAAAAACCTATGGTATATCTGCATAAATTCCCAAGGTGATACCAGCATCCTTATTCACTAATACTTCACCTTAATTCAAGGTTTTGCCGGGAGCTGGAATTGCACTTTGCATGCAGATCTGGGCAACTTATAGAAGAATATCCATGAAGATATGTCCTGTAGTGACACCAGCTGAAACTTGCATCTTCTGTAGTGTGCATTGTACTGCCCTGTATGTTTGGAAAAATTTGTTGAGAATGTAGCTGCAGAACAAATATGTGATGTGCTTCAAGCAAGTCTTTTTTTTTTAAATGGCACAAAAACTTTCCAACACCCTGTGGACAGGTAGTAACTGAAGTACAAACAAAATTGACACTATGGCATTCAACTTTCATCTYGGTGACTATCTTGAAAAGGTACCCTTGTAGCAAGTCAATCTTGAATAGAAAGAAAATTCTGCTGTGCAACTGAAACTTGCCTGATTCAGATTTTGCAGCTCAGATCGTAATAGTTCCTCTCTCCTCCATGACTGAGAGGTGGGGACTGTGTGGCTATGACATAGAGTTAGTGCTATTCAGTGGGAGAAAAAGTAGGGTTGTCATCATATTGCACGAATGGTTTGTGGTTGATTTCTATACACCTGTTACTGTATTTTAAATACTGTTGCCACTGTGACTGTGGGTTGGTCGTAGCTCCCAATAATTTTGGTGGTTTGGAACCAAAACCTGTCTCTTATTGCTGTCTTTTTTTGACTTGTTTTGGAATTTGCTCCCAGTATTGAATTCAGAATTGCCCCATAATGAACAAACCAGTAATATCTGATTTTGCAAAGGTAAGACATCCATGCAGAGTGACCTATTCTCCAGTAAATGAGAGAATGGGGTTCTCCCATCAGATATCTTTTGTATGCTTTTGTTACAAGAATCTGTTGCGCTCTGAAAATCTCTTCAATAAAAAGGGTCTTTTGCCCTAGACACAGGCAGATTTTTCCTTTCTCTGGTTTCTCATCAGCCTGTGGAGTGGTAGCAGGACCAAGTACCCAGGTATCAGTAGAAGAGTGTGAGGCCGAGGGATGTTGGCTTTCAGTACAAGTGTTTTTCCACTGCAAGCAACTTCACTGTGTGTATTTCTGTTGTGAGAGCATCACCAGCACAGAGCGGTGATTTGGGAAGTTACAAGCTGGCACGTTGAGGAGACCTGTGAGTACCTGCTGGGCCTGAGGAGCCGACTGATCACTGGCCGTGTTTTCCTGAAAGGGCTTGGACAACTTCCATGTTTTGAGCAAGATGGACAAAACTTATACGGCCAAGAGCAGTCCTTGAGGAGCTTGAGTGTGCTTTCCAGTCATGTTTAATTACACCTCTAGCTGAGTAAAACTTTCCTCAAGTTTTAAAAGTCCCTGGCCCATGCTTGGACTCATGCAGCTTAAGGCATGTGACACTACTTCAGATTTGCTACTGTTTGTCTTCTAATCCTTCAAACAGTCTTTCTCTTTTAATCCTTCAAACAAACATATTTTCAAAAGACTTTTTTTGTTTATAGTCAGCTGCTAGAACAATTTGGCATCTGTGCCTATTTGCATCACCTACTGAGAGAGCAGGAACTGAGAAACAAATGCAAGCCTAGTCCAGCATGTCCAGAGATGAGGTCCTGAGTGATTACTACTTTTCCCCTAAACTGCCATCCGACTTTGTAGAAGCTAGTGCTAATTAATGTAATTTCTGCAGGCAGTGTTGGGGGGAGAGGGGACTAATTTTTTTGGGAGGTTCTTTTAAAAAAAAAAAAAAAAAAAAGTTTTTGCAGAAAATCGTTCTAATAATAAAACCAGGGCCTCAGAAGTTTACTGTCTTGAAATATATAGGTGCTAGTGAGACAAACATACATGATAAAAATTGTCAGCTGCAGATGCTAGAAGAATTCTTTGCAAATCCTGTCTGCAGCTGCTGTGGGCAGAGCTGAGGTAAGTCAGCCTGCGAGCCGCTCTCGTTTCTGCGGATGGTCCAAAGTATCTGAAAGCTTCACCCTGAGTCTAGGACGGCTTTGCAGGCTCCTGGTACCCAGTGCTTGTCCCATGCTGTTCTGGGATGTGCAGAAAGATGAGAGAGGTGCAGAAGCTGGTCTGTGTGTAGTCTCTGTGTCATCAGCTGCCCCTTTGCCCTGGGGGAGCTCTCTGAGGCCCCTGCACATTTCCATTTTTTATTCAGATCCCTCCAGCTGAGCCTTGCAAGATGCCTTCCGTGAGCCCCAGTCTGGCTCTTCCCTTTCAGAGGCACTGGTCACTGGGAAGGACTGGAGGATGTCCTTGGTGCCTGTGGGCCCCTGAAGAGCTTTCAGCTGGGTCTGGTGCAGACTCAGGTTTGAGTCCATTTCAGATGTTCCAGAAGTGTTTTTAACCATGGATCTAGCCACCATGTGTCTCACCCTGATTGATCAATTTCAAAGACTGATCCGATTGTTCTCCCCAAATTATCTCGTAACACAAAACGAGTATCTCCACATTGGACATTTCCCGCTGTGCCCTGTTGTGTGTCTGTGACTGTTCAGAAATACGCACCCCCTGTACCAGTTAGGCATCTTTGCACCTACCAGGTTTATCTCCCTCAGGCTGGACACAATTAGCTTTACTACTTTTCCATTTGCAAAGGTGCTAGTTGTATGCTGAAAGTTTAACCTTGCCTTCAAAAAGAAAATACTTAAATTCTTGCCCTCATTCATAATCATATAGTTAACAACTATGCAGCTAAATAGCATTGGTCCACCTTCTCAGCAGGGCTCAATTAATGCAAGTCACTCAAGCTCATACTTGAAAGTCAATGGAGATAATCTGGTGTATAACAGCCATGGATCTGGCTCATTTTTCACATGCTATGAACACTGCGAAACACGTTCATACAAACCTCTGCTTTGCCACAGAATTTCCTTATGACTTGGAAAAAMCGAGGTTTTAGAACTTCCTTATATTTAAAATGATGTGAATGGAAATCCCTTTCTCTTCCCTCACCTGTTTTTTCTTGCTTGACAGTGAATTATGGCAGGACAAGTTTTATTACACAGTAGTACATTGTATCACAATTAGGGTCTCTGATAGAGCATTAAATGTTACTATTCTATGTAATTTTCAGTTAAGCAGCAGTTCCTGCTTTTCAGTTGCTTTTTATGCTGGTCCTCTGTCCGTATATATGTGTGCGTAGGTGCTTCATTTCACGTTGCACAGATAAGTAATTTTAAATTTCCTAATACTTCAAGCATGTGTGTCTGTGTGYGTGCCACCTTAACACAGAAACAACAATATAAGTTGTATGTATTATCTAAGACTAATTTTTGTAATTGAACAGAAGTTTGGGGGGGGGGAGGTGATCTCTCCTCTGAGTGGCAGCCGTTTTCAGCAACGTGACATCAATGTTTTGGTTTGGAAGTTGCATGTGCAACTTTTTTTGTTAAAACCTATGGGGAATCTTTAGGCTTTGGATGGTTTAGAAAAGTCTGTTGAAGGACAGGAAAAACATGAGCAAAAATGTGGATGGTCACCAGACATTTAGTGCCTAAATTAGCAGCTCACTCTCAAAAACTGTAATAACCATAGGGCAGAAAGTCAAAGAGCGAGGGACACCCACAACTGTGAAGTGACACAGCATACTGGATGGAGGGAAAAAAAAAAACAAAACAAAACTTTTTTTAGGTATTCAATATGCCACATATTGGGTAAGCCTTTAAAAGAAAATATTAACAATCAAAAAGAAATGATATGAAGAAACTCTGTATTACCCCACTGCTATCAAATGAAGCCAATGTCTAGCCCAAATTAGAAACATGGAAATTTCAAGAGCACAAAGCTTTCCTGAAAAGACAATAGACAATATATACTGTATATATGTATTTTACAAGCGGCTGGCAGAAGTCTCAC
>JAYKAV010003282.1:188639-202886 GCA_035582835.1 Phoebastria nigripes
GTGTCCAGAGGAGGGCAACGAAGCTGGTGAAGGGTCTGGAGAGCAAGTCTTATGAGGAGCGGCTGAGGGAACTGGGACTGTTTAGTCTGGAGAAGAGGAGGCTGAGGGGAGACCTTATGCTCTCTACAACTACCTGAAAGGAGGTTGCAGCGAGGTGGGTGTTGGTCTCTTCTGCTAAGCAACTAGTGATAGGACGAGAGGAAATGGCCTCAASTTGCGCCAGGGGAGGTTTAGATGGGGTATTAGGAGAAATTTCTTCRCCRAAAGGGTTGTCAAGCATTGGAACAGGCTGCCCAGGGAAGTGGTGGAGTCCCCATCCCTGGAGGTATTTAAAAGACGTGTGGATGTGGTGCTTAGGGACATGGTTTAACGGGCATGGTGGTGTTGGGTTGAYGGTTGGACTTGATGATCTTAGAGGTCCTTTCCAACCTTAATGATTCTATGATTCTATGATGTTTTTCTAGATTTTCATTAGAATCTTAATATGACACTTTGGTTTGTGCTGGGGGAAAAAAGACAAAAAAAAAACCCAACCCTTTGTGATATGCACGCTTACATTTTGCTGTTGGAAAGCACCAAAGTGGTAGCAGTATTTTTGAGTCTGCCTTGAATATACCTGGGTATGTTAGGGACAGCCAAGATGCCGGGACTATCTTTTTTATCAATGTTCTGCAGGAGTTCAGAAGCTGTGTAGGTCAATTCATGCAACATGCACTCCTGTAATGAAAACTGCAGCATCCACGAWGAGAAAGCAAATCCCTCACCAGGACGTGGTATTCCTGAAATCGATGTGCAGCTCGGTATACTTGCGGTGCCTGTCTGCGAGAATGTGATATGGTGCACCCTTCTGGTCAGGTCTACCATCTGTATTTGAACAGGCGGCATGAAGTTGTGTTATTGCACAACAGATAGGGTCCTGCAGCTGCCTCAGAAATCAGGAGGGGTTAAGGGCGAGAAAGAAAATAAGGTAAATCTGACTGGAGTAGGAAGAGGTGGAAAGACTAGAGGTGAAGATGGAAAGATAAACAGAACAAGAACTTGGAGCTCTTTGATTACAGTAATTTTATTTTACAGAATGCAGGTATTGAAAGGTAGGAAAATTGCATACAGGATGTTACTTCTTGTGTGTATGTGGACGGTGGGGGACTTAAGTAGTAAGAAAAATAATGTGCCGAGGGCGACGCTGGGGACCGCAATGCACATAGACTTGGCAATGGGGTAGATTTAAGAAAACTTGTTTAGATGTGAGGTGCTCATGCCCTGATAGCTGGAGGAAGAAAGGGTGCTCTTAAGTTTGACTTATATTACATGAGCTCTTTTGAAATCTTTCTAATGCCTTGGGCCTGTTTTCCTGAATGTGCACACATGCACATTTCTGCGTAGGAACCTTGCTTGCTTGTTTGTTTAATTTCCTCACTCTCTTATTTTTCCACAACTTCTCTTACCATCCCCATTCCTCCTCTATTGCCGTGTGGCCAAGGTACTCTATGCTCCTAAGTCCGTATGGTTGAATGCCCTGCACAATCTTCCTGCAATCTTTTCACGGAGCTCACATTTGAAAACTAATCACAGGGCAGAGGAGCATCTTAAGGGGAAAAAATAAATGTGGCGGGCATGGAAGCTTTTCTTAAAATCTTTCTTTTAATAGCAAGCAAACAAATAAGAAACGAAGCCATAGGAAGTCTGTCCGTAATGGGAGTCAAATGTGGTCAAATACGGCTGGGCGGGCTAGCCCTCTCTTTTAGACATTTTTTCTCACTTTTTAACAGTCTCTAAGTGAAATCTGGCTTTTAACCAGAATCCTGTGTTAGAAATGCTCTTTCAAAAGCAATGTCGTGTGCAGGAAGAACTTGCAATAGATTAGTTATTGGGAAAAATAAGTGACTGAGTGCAGCTTTTAAAAGCTTCACTTTAAAAAGAAGTGAAGGCTAAGGAGAGGAAGTGCCAAAGGGATAAAAAGCAAAGTTTTTCTTGCTGCCTTCCATTATATCTGACATTGTATCCTATTTTAAGAGTTCGCCTTTTTCTGACTTGTCAGTATCTGCATTCAATCATTACTTGTCAACACAGTTTTAATATGAATAAATGTGCCATAATTAGCTAAAATATGAGTCTCGTAATTACAGGTGTAGAGTTGCTTTATTTGCTAAGACTTTGTGCCCAGGGGAAATGACACAACAAACCAAGAAGGCTTGAAATCTGGAATCTAAATTTATCAATCTGTTTATTTAACCATGATTAGGGTATTTTGACTTAGTCCCAGTATTCTTTGACAGTTCGGGTGTTTGCAGCATAAGCCAAAGATGAAGATGCGTTTAACTATTTTTTATTGCAGGCTTTTTGAAGAGCCATTGCTTCTGTTTGCATATGATTCCCTCAGAGAATCTTATCTTTGCAACTGGATTATTTTGCCCTGCTGCTGGGATGTTTTTACCTGGAGCAGTGTTCCTAATACAGTAGAAATCAACTGACATTCATGCTTAAGGGAAGAGATTCCTTGATGTATTTTATTCCTTGATGTAATTTGCCTGGAATGATAGAAATTCTATATAGAAGTTTCCATTCCAAAGTGCTTTAGCCTGTTTTAAAGCATTTAAGTGGTCTTATTCACAGCATTATGGTCAAGACTTCCCTTAAAAATTATTCTGTTTTTTTTTTGTGATTGCAATTTAGAAATAAAATGATCCCTTGTTAGCCTGTAAAATAATAATACTGGAAACATTATTTCCACATGCACTTCAGATAGCAAGAATATATTTAACGGTTGTTAGAAATTGGTTAGTGTCTCTGTACTGCAATTTTAAGAAAAACTGCCACTTTCATCTAAAGGATTTAGGTGATTTTCCCTTTTTCAAAATATAAGGGGGAAAATGTATTAAAAATCATTGCTATTCTTGTGCTTAAGAAAGTGAACAGATCCTCAAAATATAAATTCATAGACCTCTGGCTATGAAGGCATAGCAAGGCATTCTTCATCAACGTCTTCATCAGTGAACCAGTAACAGGGAGCGTGCAGTTGATTTCCATGGTTTTGGATGGTACGAAGCTCTTTTGGATAGTCGGATGCTGTGCCAGTGGCAAACATCTCCAAAAGTAGCTCACAAAATGGAGTGGGTAAAAAGATGATAGACAAGGTTTAGTGTACAGTGATGCCCATAGGGTAAATAATCTTGATAGTGCCTCTGTGCTAGTCTGGGAAGTGGCGGTTGCAGCTCAGGAGTGGTCACTGAGAGGTCTCTGAAGTCACCAGCTCGATGTGCGGTGGCAGGCAACAAAGCCAACGAAATATTGCCTGTAATCAGAAATACTGTCCATAATCAAGAAGGATAATGAGAATAAGACAGAGGGTGCCATTTTTTTCCCACCGATGCACCCATGTGTAAGCACTGTGTGCAGTCCTGGTCTCTGCACCTGAGGAAGGCTGTAGCGGACGTAGAGAAGGTGCGGAGATGAGCAGCTAACGTGCTGGGAATGGCTGATGAGGAGAGACTGAAAAGGCTGCCGCTCTTCCTTTCGGAAGAACCACCTTGTTAATTTTTGAGTGTTACCGTGTGTGGATATGTTTGTGTTACTAATGTTAGAGCCCTGAAAGCTCTTCTGACTGTGGTCATTCTTTGTTTCCTTCATCTCTAACACACCTGTGAGAAAATTCATTTATGTTTTAACTTCTCCTCACTGTTCAATGAGATTTGTTACTTCATAATTTAGTAGCGATGTCAAATAACTAACACTTAGTATTTGGACTGTCAGGCAAGGCCCTAAATGGTCCTATAGAAAGAAAAATGTTGATCATAATTGTTGTAATTAATTTCCAAATTAGGATTGGGGCTCTAACTTGCAAGGTCCTATGCAAAAAAAATTTGCAAGAAACAGCCTCAGCCGTGAAGAGTTTACAATGCAGCAAGCAAGAAAAGGTACAAATAAAAAGGGAAGGAAATCAGTGTAGGTATCGTATGACTCTCAAGCTGTTTGCTGTTTGTGGACTGGATCTTCTGTCCTCCAGCCTTCGTGCATTCTGCAGTGGAAAGGAGACCCCTTAAAACTCCTCCTCTCCTGACCGCTTTTCCATCCTCTCTTGAAAACTCATCCAAAGCTTTCGTTCCACAAAGATTCCTTACAGAACTCATTTTTTATGCACGTTAATACACAGATTTCAATGGCACATGCATAAATTACACACATACTTGGAGTAAAGAATGAGAAAAGAAATTACTAATCCGTTAATGGTTGTAGACTTTACAAGTACATACTGTGCTACTAAAGCTTCTGGTATCAAGTGCAAAGGCAATATTTGCAAGTTAAGTCCCTGAGCAAGACAGAAATAAGCCACACCTTGCAAAAGGGAACGAGTCAGAGGAGCTGGTGGTTTCTTTCTCTTGGGCTGATATTCCCCCTTTGCTAGGGCATTGATTCTTCTCTGGGAAACATCCCCTTTCCACATCTCTAAATCTCACATATTTTACAACACTTTGATCCACTCTGTAATTAAGAGCTCCTCCTTTTAATTTAGTTTTGTCTTCCAGGGGGTTTCTGTAAACTAATAACTTACATTCCACACCAGCTTCCCAGGTCTTCCTTATACTTATCCTGTGTATGCAGCAGGTGAGCAGTGATCATTTTTATCAACGCAGAGTAGAAGAATACCCCAAAGACAAATGGAGTAGCTAACATTGTAATCATAAATCAAGCGCTTAATTGTTGGTTGTAGGACATTTTGGAGTAATAACTTCATTAGAAAAGTAAAATGTAATTTTTAGTTTTGCYGCTTTCATTTTATTTACTACTCTTTTTCTAGTGCACTAATCTGAGTTTTATGAAAATCAGTTCAAAGTGTCTTGGGAATCATTTACAATTTCATAAGGCTCTGGTTTTGCCTAGGAGAAAACAAACATAGCTTTCAGATAAACATAAAAGCACCAGCTGTTTTTCCCCCAGAATTTTTATTTCCATAATACTTGCCTKTGGAGATAATTTTACAAGAAGAAACATATAATATGTGGAAATATTTAAGAATAGGTTTACAATAATTCTATTACTGTAAATACAAAGACGAGCTTTCATGCCTCAGTAACTGCTCCAGAGGTCTGCTGGGTTGGGAAAAAAAAGAGAAGAGAGATCTAGGAAGCAGCCTCCCAATGCCAGCTTGGCCACCTTGGGGGCCATTGCCTGGAAGCCAGTTTGTTTTTTGTTAGGACAGACTTTTCTGGACTGTTAATTTAATGAAAAGCCTGATCTGATTTCTTACTTTTCCCAGAGCATCTTTGCTGGAGCTTGATGGCTACTGCTGTGAACAGGAGCTTCAGTAACATTGGTAGTGCCCGCATCCTCATGTGCTTTCAGCTTAGTGGTAGGACATTTAAATAGTTCAGCTGCTGACTGGGAATATCTTGACTCTTCCTTCTTAGAGGAGCAGACATCTTTGCAACCTCCATTATATGAATTTTGGCTGCTTAGATTGTGAGCTTGCGCTGGCTAAAAACAGCGGGCTCTAAATGAGCCCTGATTTCTTTTGAAGGTGTGTCTGTATCCTGCGGTCTGACTGGGATGAACTGTTGTATCTTCCTAGCCAGAACAGCCCGCTCTCTGACATTACGGTTGATGGCTGAATATGCAAACTCGATCCATTGATACCTCTTAAAAAGTTGCAGTGGGAATGTTGAAGGAGACATTCAGCTTATCATCATCATCTTACGTTTCTTTCAGTAGACCCTGACCCAGATGACATACATCCATGTACATAGAAATCTGGCTGCTCTAAGGGGATTGACTCCTTTGCTGTGCTTTTCCCAATTTCACACGCCTGCGTAATGGAAAGAAAGAGTGTGTGCTAATAACATCATGGGAGAAGAGCGCTGCAGTATCAAATGGTGATCGTAACTTTGCAGCACATGGGAGAATTGAGTGCTGGATTCAGAGACCAGAAATGAAGAAGTTGAGCGATGTTGTGTGGAAGATTTCTTTTGGGTAGTGCGTATCCTTTTATGTCTGCCCCTGTGAGTGGCATGCAATTTCTGTGCTACTGCACTTCTCTGAGATGAAAGGATTTGTATAACTCATAGAGACAATCTTTGCATTTAACAAAACCGGTTCCCATATCTTTCATAGTTCATGTCTCTCACTTCAAATCATCTGTCTTCCCATCTCCACAAAGAGATGATCCCTTACAATCATTTTGCCAGTCACCCTGCCTGCTTTCCTGCCTTTTTCCTTCCTGCTTGCAATCCCACTAATTTGGTTTCTTCCAACACCAGTGGCTTCCTACTCTTTTGCCTTTGCAATGAATCACCCTTCCATCTTCTGGTTTCCCACTCTTCCTACCCCAAAGCATCTCTGTTAGCCATTTGTTGATTCATGAGTTGTGTAAGGGTGATGCAAATGGAAAGGAGAGGGAATTAACTTCTGATAGCCAGTGATGGATTTCCATGTTGCAACTTAATATATTTAGATTTACTTAGTACCTAGTTGCATTTCTAAACAGCTGTCTTTAGACATGGTCCTAAATTGAGTATGTGAGGTCTCCTCAGGAAAGGGGTCTTAAATTTGCAGCTCTGACTTGTTGACAGTTTCTGATCAACAGAACGATAACTATTATTTGGTGCACCCCTTCCTATCCTGAGTACTTCTATGGTCCAAATTGCTATGCTATTTTAGTGTCTCAGTCTTTATTCTGTGCAAGACCTCGATAAGGTAAGAAAGCAGTACGATCCCATGTCAGAAATTGGGCTGAAACGCGGGGAGGGCATCTGCGTGCAGGTGAAGGGGACAACCTGTAGACCAGGCTCGTGAACTGTTGTGGCAGCACCTGTCTGAAGGAGGTGCGATGACTTGCCCCCTGCAGGTGCCTCTTCCTTCCCCTCCACAGATGGCTGGCTTGGACCAGATCCCTCGGTTTTAGGTGGCAAAGTTGGGTGCCGAGTGACTTATGCCCAGGGCTGGGGCTGTCCGGGAGGAGTGTGCTGGAGTAGGGACCGACACCAGACTTTCCCCAGGTCGTGTCCTGGCCAGCTGTGGGAGCAGAGCTGCTCAGCGTACCAGGGGCAGGARGGGTGCGCTCTCACAGCAACATTTTTCTGATATTTTCTCTTTGGCTTCCTGAATAGGTACAAAATACAGTCTTTCCAAAGCAAGCTGTCTCAGTGCTGTGTTTCATAACCACCAGGGGAAAATCATTAGAGGGGAAGAAAAGGTGGAATTATTGGTTCAGCAGCATGGAGAGCAAAGCATAACCTCTCTTTTGCTCATAAAAATACTGTGATTTTTCTCAGTTGCGGAGTAACTTGGGTACATCGTAAAGTTGATAAAGAATTTTTGCTTAGGAGAACTTAACATCTCTGTTCTTTACGGGTATATTCACATAATATCATGTTATCGTAATATCATGCTCACATAGTATCATGTTAAAACAACCAGCAATTACAACTGTATATTTTGTAAATTTTCATACCTAAAGATAGTAGTAATTCATTAGGACTGGTGAGTAAACAGGTTCTTCAGTGTCCATTCTGATTCCCATGTACTACACCTGTTTTTTAGAAATACAGTTTTTTATTTCAGTAAATGAAGCTAACAATGCACGGCAAAGGGTGTTTTTAGAATTCATTATATTTTAAAGTGAGGTATGACGTGCTGACAATTATAATTCATTTTTTTGACATAGATCCCTGTCGCTTCTATCCCTGTAATAAAAGGTACTATTTATCTATTTTTAGGGGGCAGATTTTTGGAAACATTCTAAATAAAAAAGGTAGAAGGAGGAAGAGAAGGTGGTCAGTCTTTAGTATATATTAAAGAAGGTCCTTTGTGAAATTGTTTTGTTATGTTTTAAATAACAGTTGTGCTGGGTTCGGTCTCAGCTGGGTTCTCACCTTTTGTCATGTAACTCAAAGGAAATCAGTAAAATGAGCGTAACATCGCAGTTAAGTCCCAAAACTGCCACAGCGCTACGGGACACGTCTCCGGGTATGGAGCTGAGTAGTTCTGATGCACCGGATCCGCCACTTATTTCTGTTATTGCGCAGGCTTTATTCCCTCCAAGAGTCTCAACTTCTGTTCCCTTTTCCTGCAGTTGACAACGTTGCTCACAGCTTGTCTGTGTGAGAGGGTTCACGGGTGTCTGAGACCCCAAACCGCTGCCCCTCTGGTGGAGATGCCTTTTTCTAGGTTAGTGTGTATCACTTCAGCAGCTGATTACCAAGAGAGAGACATGTTAGGTACATCTGTACAACCGCAACCAGAGCAAGCCAACTCTAGTGGATTTGGATGGGGGGCTAGAAATCTGTCTGTGTAGGCAAGCCCCTAAGGCCATAACTAAAACAAAAAAACCCCAAAGCATCAATTATAATGACAAAACCCAAAATAACAACAAAAAAGCCAAACCAAGCCCTTGTAACACAGCTAATTTTGCAAGTGGACTATTAATTGGGAGAGTTGTCACTGTCTGCTGTGACAGTCTTTCTGGAATTGAATGACGCTACCTTCAGTATTTTGATATAAATCATTCTCAGTAAGAAAGATAACACCTGATTTAACAGTATTCAGTGTATTTATTCTAAAATGGGGTGAAAAAATGGCTGATGCTTGACTGGTAATGTTTTGTTGGTTTGATTGAACAATTCCTTGTAGCAGTAAGTCACTGGCCATCCTTGCGTACCGTATTCTTGCTACCCAGTGTTTTATAGTGACTGGAAAAATATACTGATTTAGATTCCACTTCATTGCCAAAGCAGCATTATACTGTACTTTGGTACCACTTTAGCTTTCAATTTAGTTGAAGTCTTTAGGGATTTTTCCATAATAATTCTCAAAATCCTGTGCATTACTGCCTGAGTTACTGTACACTTCTTGGTGACCTAACTAACCTGCCTGATAGACGCTACAGCCCACCAGTGCTGCGACATTTTGGCTAATTGAAATGTGCTTTTAGTTCCAGTGTTTGCAGCAGGTCTCTGATGCATTAAATTACCAGCCTGTAGTGCATGCTTTTGGAAGTGCAAAGTCTATTTAAATTTGCATAATAGTTTTTAGGATAACTTGTTGAGGATCTTTCAACAAAGGCATTTCACATGGCTTGCTTAGTCTGAAGAGTAAGCTGATGTTTCCCAGTGCGAAGATGACTTAGCGCTGAGCAGGTCTTTCACCAGGCCCCCAGTAACCCCACTGAGCCCGGCAGGGTCACTGGGATGAATAAACAGCTTAAGAAAGGGAAGGATTAGCCCCATTAACCTCAGCAGCAGAGCTTTTAAGCCCCCATGCTACGAGTGCCAGGGCAGGCAGCAGCTCACCCCGCTGCAGCCCACGCAACGTCCCACCACTGTTGTCAGTCTGTCTGTCCCCACGGTGCCTGGCGATGCTTCTGCAGTTTCTGTAACCAGGGGAAAATTTAGCAATGCATCGGTTTGTTTTCTGAGACGTGACCGCCCTCTCTGGGCTTCAGAAATCGTTTCCAAGCAAGTAGCTGATGCTTTTGCTGCGTACCCCCGCTCCCGCGCAGCCACCAGGCTCCGCTCCACCACGAGCATCTCTGCAGGATGCTGCGCTGCAGGGCATGTCCCGGACCGAAACCACCCTCCTCTCTTCCAGGCCAGCTTTAGCCCAGGCTGGTTCACTGTCTGGCCTGGCCGGTGCAGGACGGAGCAGAGAGCTGGGGGGAGCGCAGGCAGGAGGATTTCTGCACGTGTAACATGGGTGAAAACCTGGTCCCAGCAGGCAGGGTGGGCAGTGAGCTGGGCTGCAGGTGAGCAGCACCAGCCCCCAAGTGTTTCTGTTGTCTGAGGCATCTGACGTGAGTTTTCCCGATGCGTTCAAGCCGGTGTCTCTAATTTCCTAATCATCTGGGTGGTGACTGAGCTGCAAGAAAGCTGAGCGCAAAATTGATGCACGGCTTGCCGACTTCTAAGCGTTTCTATAATTTTCTGTAAGATACACACAATGTTCAGCGCATGTCTAATTGGTGCCGTTTCTGGGTGGAACACAATATCCCTTTACAAGTCATAGGACTTTTGAAAATCACTTTACGTAGAGTATTCAAGTCTTTCTATATTTTTTCTGATAAAGGAAGTTGTTTGATGTAGTTTATTTTTATGGCACTCGAGCCTCCTATTTAATTGGGCCCTTTTATGCTCCAAGGCTTTCTGTTTGGCTCATGTGGTATTGGATTGTGCAGCGTTCGATGTTCCTTTGCTTCTTTTTGTTCAGTACACAAAAAGCAGATATCTGAAATTCTGCTCTCTGAATACACACAAAAATCCAAGGGGACAGCAGCGGCRGCACGATTATGGACTGCTCCCTTCCTGCAAGCAATTTCCATCTGTGCAAAAGTAACTGTGCAGCCCTGGTTTTGGTAGCATGTGGCATTGTCATTCCAGGGATGCTAACATCACCGCAAAGTGCAAGGCGATGGAGAATCAGAATTGAGACAAAGCAGTGGTGGAAAGGATCAGTCCAGTGGCTGTGGTGGCCTTGTTTTGTGTTCTGTGGGATTTTTGGATGCTCCTCCAATTTCTAGGGTTGGAGCCGGAACAAAACATTAATCAATAGTGCTGTCACATCTGATAAATGAAAAAGTAAAACAACAGAACTTAATCATAAACAGGGCTTGTGAGTCTCATAAGCAGAATATTAAAACCCGACTCTAAGTAAGATTATAGCTTGTTTTATCTTCCGGATTAAAGCACCTGCACAAGCACACGCGCACACACTCAGGCACACTTAGACTGCAGCAAGTACCCGAGCTTTGATACCCACTTTGTCACAGCACTGAGGACATGATCACCCCATTTAGTTACAGAACTTCATTGAGCTTTCTTCTGTCTGTCCACTCACAGCAGATGCTGCTAAGCCCATCCTTCTAAATTAGGTGGCAAAATGTTATTTTTAATTGTTTTGCCCTTGGCAGATTTTCTTCCAATCTGTCGGTTCCCTGTGCACCTAACAAAACATGACTCTAACAGAGGGAGGGGTTTTATTATTCTTAAAAGCACCAAGGCTCTATCTAGCATGACCAAAACGCTGCTTTCACGAAAGGTAGCACATTGCACACACTGCCTTTTTGTTGTTTCCCATAGCAGCTAGGTAAAATTGCAGAATGGATGAATACCTTTATTTTTCCTCTCCCTGTCATATATATATATACATTTACTGGAAGTCTATTAGGATATTTGCCATGGTTCTCTGGCTGCCAGTATCTTAAGGCATTGATAAACTGCAGAAATAGTACATGGTTCTTCAGGGTCCCAAATTGCTCTTAAAATTGGGTCTACCTGAGTCCTTCTTCTGTAATTGAAAACTCTCTTTTGGACTTGGTTCAGTAGCGTCCAAAGGTACTGAGGCAAGTAAAAGGTTGCACTGGATTGGGAGCAGTCAGCACTGTGACAGCAGCAGGGGTGATGAACTTATTTTTGTGAGAGAATGAGAGTCTGCTACACTCCTAGTCACAGACTGCTTTTGCCGGCTGCTTTTTGTGCTTTATCTTTCAAGCTGACGTTTCGCAGGAGATAGACATATTACATATATATCCGCATGAGAGGGAAACAAAGTCAAATCAGGGAGATACAGACCCTTTAGAAGAGATTAGAGATTGAAAGGGCACAAAGTAGGTACAGATACCATCTCTGGAGCAAGTGATTAGATTTGAGAGGGATGAGGGAGGTAATGCCTGCATCTCGAAGTCTTGCTGCTGCGGTGCTACGTGGCAGAGCAGCCTTCTTTTGTCTTGCCGTGTGGTGCTGGCACGTTTCGAAACTGATCTCAAGTATCTCAGCAGGTGTGTAAGGGACTTTGTTCCATTGCGCTGGGAGGCAGGCGCAGCCACCCTTTACCCATAGTTTGGCTGTCCTAGCTCTCAGGTGTAACTTCCAGCTGGGGTGTGGAAGAGTCCTTGGTTTTGTGGTGTGGCATCCCGGGTCATCTGCAGTGGCAGACAGCTTGAAATGCAGGCAGGGAGCTTGTCTACATCTCTTCTTTCAGCTCAGTGTTTCATTAGTCTCTCTGGCATCTGCAATAGATCCTGGAGGAAGTCTCAAAACGTCAGAAAGAAGAAAGATCTGAAAGATGGGAGGGAAGGCTTTGCTTTCCCTGGCATGTTCCTGAAATTACGGAACAACAGGAACACTTGCTATACATGGAAGACTGTCAAGTAGCGTTGCTGGAAAGTGAAACTTTTCTGTAACGCAGAAAGGCTGCAGCAGAATTTGACTTGAGTGTAATGAAATGTTTGTTTCTATAAGATTTCTATCTGGTACAAAATTCATAGTGTCATGAAAACGTCAGCTCAACTTTCTCATCAGTGGTCACAACAGAAAGGCACATGTCAGGAAGTAGGAGGGAAATGGGAAACAAAACAGGGAATATCACTGTGCTACTGTATAAGTCCATGGTGTTTCTACAACTCGTGCATGGTGCGCAGGTCTGGTCCTCACAGCCCGAAAAGGAGGTAGCAGAACTGGGAGAGGTCTGGGGAGGTCAGCAGGGACCTCTGCTGGGGGTGCAGAACCGGCCTCCTCAGGCTGCAGGCGAGGTGATGGGAGGGAAGCATGATATAGGTCTATAAGCTCATGAATGGCATGGCAAACAGGGGGTGGTGGTTATTGCCTCTTCCACTATGAGGATTCGGGGGTACCAGGTTTAGGTAGTGGGTGGAAAGTGTCAGACAACAACAGAAAACTGTTCTACCCTGTGCGCAAGAGCTGTGGACCTTCTTGCCACCAAGCAGTATATGAGTTCAGCAGGGTGTTAACTCCATTAACTCCGCACACAGGAGCCATTTATGAAGTCTCTGATTCAGAAAGTGCTGGAAGCTGGGGGTGTGTTTTAAGAACTGTGCTTGCTCTGTTCCCATACACTTCCCCATGCATCTCCTTTTGGTGGCTGCAGGTGCAGGTGGACCTCTGATCACACCCAGCATGGCTGTTTCTTGTAGAACGTCATGGTTCTCAAGACCTCCAGGACAAAGTGTAGGATCTGCCTTTTCATGTTGTAACTGTTGGAAATCTCTCCATGAAATTTGAAAAAAAAAAAAAAAAAGTAGGGACTAAGCTAAACGTTGAGGTTATGTCATTTACAAAGTGCTCTAATACCACAGTGATGAATGCCATATAACTGTCAGGGTAGATAGGTCTGCTGTCAGGTATCTTGCAAGTGACCTGTTTGACTGCTGCAAGGAGCTACTAAAAGGGCAGCTATTAGGGTGTTTAGTATAAACCAGAGGCCAAAGCAGTCTTACATCAAAATGTTATATTACAGAGGTTGTCACTGTAGTTCTAATTGGCGAAAATTTGCCATGACTTATTCTCCAGGCAAACACATTAACTTGCAGTTGAACAGATTTCTTTGTCCATAATTTGGTTTAACACATGATGAAAACAGTTGATTAAAAAACAATTTAACAAATTGCTGTATCTTATATTTTTGAACTGATTGGAACACRTGCCCATGCGAAGGCAGGGGCAGGCTGCAGAGGAAGCAGGCACAACTCCGTAGAGTACAGCTGTGGTTTTGTGGAAGGAGAGGAGGAGGAGAAGCTTCAGAGAGCTGCTTGCGAGGTTGTCAAGGTTACAGGTGCTATTGCTTCTGTGAGTGAGTGGCTTGGGCATCTCTGCTGATAATTAGTATCAGCTGTTTTCTTCCGAGATTAACAAAATTTGCATTGTAATTAGATAGTTGCATTTCTCAACACTGAAGCATAAAATACAAGTCATTGGAAGCTTTTCACAGGACCACCGTAAGGACTTTGAAAAAAATTACAATAGCAGCATTTACCCAATAATATTTTTAAACTTTTTTAGTTTTTAAGCAGTTAAAAGGCGAGAATCCCGTTATAAACTCTCAATGAATTAACCACCAAATACGCCTTCCTAGTTCCTTAGATCCAGTATAAATGTTGCTGTTGGAAGCTAGGATTCACCATTTCAGATGCGGGGAAGCCAAGAGCTGCATGCCAATCTGGTGCTCAATGTGAGAACTGAGGATTTGATGCAGCGGGATAGCTACGACTTAGTCACCATCACAGAAACACGGTGGGATGACTCTCATGACTGGAGTGCTGCAATGGATGGCTATAAGCTCTTCAGAAGGGACAGGCGAGGAAGGAGAGCYGGTGGGGTGGCTCTGTATGTCAGGGAGTGTTTAGACTGTCTAGAGCTTAACGATTGTGATGATGATAAGGTCGAGTGCTTATGGGTAAGGATGAGGGGAAAGGCCAACAAGGCAGATATCCTGCTGGGAGTCTGCTATAGACCACCCAACCAGGAT
>JAYKAV010003282.1:205206-229351 GCA_035582835.1 Phoebastria nigripes
CATGGTGGTGTTGGGTTGACGGTTGGACTCGATGATCTTAGAGGTCTTTTCCAACCTTAATGATTCTATGATTCTATGATTTGTGCTGAACTCGCTGCTTCAAGACATCGCTGAGACAGCAGCAACTGTGCCCTAGCCTTAGGAAAGAAATCTCTGCTGATACCAGCATGGTATGGCTCAAGCGGAGTCTGACAGCGCCAGTATATACTTTAGGAAAACAAATGATGTCGTGGTAGATTTCAGGCTGTACTTGGAATTGGTACAATATGTCATATTGAATTTTCTGCCAGATTTAAGAGTGATATGGCAAGATCTTCATCTACTGTGAAGATGTGCAGCACCACTGACTTCCTTAGAGCTATATAAGTGTATACAGTTGGGGATGGGGCCCAGGAGGTTTATACTATAGATCAAACAAGCTCAAAGAAGCCACTGATGCACTGAAAAATGAAAGATGCACTTTAGCACCGGGTGCTAAAGTCGGGCAGAGTAAGTGGTGTTACCAAACAGGAGCTCAGAAAGCAGGCAGCCTGCTTTGTAGACTGTTGTGGTTTAACCCTGGCCAGCACCTAAACACCACGCAGCCTCTCGCTCACCCCCCCACCTCCGTTAGGATGGGGGAGAGAATCGGGAGGGCACAAGCAGGAAAACTCGCGGGTTGAGGTAAAAAGAGTTTAATAGTTGAAATAAAACAAAGTAGAACAGTAATAATAACAGTGATAACAACAACAATAATAGAATATACAAAGCAGGTGATGCACAATGCAACTGCTCACCACCCACTGACCAACGCGTTGCCCGATACACGAGAGCCCGTCCCGTGACGCGAGAGCCCCCACACACACTTAGTTTTTATACTAAGCATGATGTCACATGGTATGGAATACCCCATTGGCCAGCAGGGTCAACTGCCCGGGCTATGTGCATGGGAGGCCGAAAAGTCCCCAGTGCAAGCACCACCCAGCATCACCCAAAACATCAGTGGGCCGTCAACGTTCCTATTATACCGAACCCAAAACACAGCACCCTCCCCCAGCTACTGGGAAGAAAGTTAACTCTGTCCCAGCCGGAACCAGGACATAGACCAAGGAGGAGAAATTCACTGTTCACTGCTCCTGCAACAGCAACATCTAGTCAGAAAGCCCACCACTGCTTTGGAGTTGGAACAGCCCCGATTTACTTGGAAATGCTTTTCACGTGCTAAGTCAGGTAATTTTGCAAACTTTTTTAAAACTCACAAAATGTCTTGCCCTTTGTGATGGGAAGCTGCAAATCTTGCTAAATCAATATAAACTGCCCAGTTTTAAGTAAAGCAGCAGTTTCAGCAAATGCCATGCCTTCAGGGCAGCTTATCCACTCTGAATGTGAAGGAGACACGTGCTTCCCTCTGCTAAGGGAGAGCGAGAAAATGGCACTCTTGACTCTAACATCAGCCTTTGTGTGCCCACTCTGCCTCCTTGCCCCACTGTCTGCTTAAAATCTTCAATTCCTCAGTTTCTCCACTGTCCTTTTAGGCAGATGGAGAATCAGATCATTAGTTGCTTCATCAGCACTGTCCATCCGACTGGCAGGGGCCGGGGAAGGGCTGCTGGAGGTGCAGGTGCAGCCGGGGCAGCCCCGCACCGGGGGTCCCACCACTGCCGCCCCACACATCCCCCATCGCTGCAGGCTGGTCTCCTCTGGCCGGTCCAGCCGTGTACGTCTGGTTTCTGTGGCTGCTTCTCAGAGGAAGAGGAAAGGGAGGAGCATCACCTGCTTGGTAGGAAGGGAGCCACAGGACACCAAGAGCCAGGACTAGCTCATACAGCTTCAAAATTGAATGAGGTTTGGGGAGGAGCTCCGGGTGTTTTCCCCTAGAAGAAGTCTGAGGATTTGGAGAAATGATAAAAGCAGAGCTGTGGAATTATTTTCCCGTGTTTGGACCCTATGTTGTACTGGCTTTTATGTGCATGGTGTTGCTGTAATATAGTCAGTTCAGCCTTTTCATTGATGACCTTTTCTGTAACATTAACCACAGTATTATGCGCACACAATATTGCAAAGAAAAAGATGAGGCAAGGATGCCACTTGACTATTGCCAGTCTAAGTACTATATAGGATTTGCAGTTACAGTAATGATGGGTGCAAATGCAGAACCAGAAAATAGGCCATTTCTGTAGAAAAGTTCCACGATACTAAAAAAAAAAAAATCTAGTTTGTTCAATAACATACTTTGTTGCTGTCATTTATTTTTGTAGGGTCACTTTCTCAAGTAGATGGTTATTGCTCTTCTGTAGATTTACCAATGCAATGACTTTCCCCCATATTACATAGTTTAACAGTTTAAGGCTAACTTGTTGTATCTTTACATTTAATAACTTTCTGATGTAAGAAGGACTAGTCACGCATGGCATTAAGGTGCTGCTAATTGTGAATGGAGGCATTTACATTCTGAATCCTAGTGAATTATATTACGTGTGTTGCACTGTTTTTACTTCATTCCCTGGTTGATTTTTATAACCAAGTATAGCCTGTAACATTTACTTTCCCAGAATGAAATAAATCCTGCACAGGGGATTGACATCGCTTTTGTACCTCTTGTGCCTTTTACACAGTGTTTAAATTTCAAGTGGTCTTGTAGGTTTCATACAAATTCTCCATGGAAAGCAAATTCCACTTTTAATAGTTTAACTCTTTATGTCATACAGCTTTGTAAATCATGGGGCTATTACAGGCCAGCATGCAAAACACGCAGGTATCTTCACCTATAATATGCAGGTGAACCCATCTTGGGATGAAAGTTTATTAGGTGCAAGAAGAATACTGTATTTAACTGAAACATAGTTAGAATTATATAGATTAGAGTTGAAATCTTTTAAAGTTCCACCGAGGACAGCATAGTTAATAAAGCTGCTTTATCTCAGCTGAAAGCTAGGGCACCTCCCAGTGTGCGGTGGGACCCAGGAGCATGTCTTCCACCCGGAGTCCTCCTTCCTGTGTTGCCCACCTCAGTGCTACTTTGCATGGACAGACTGAGGGGGCTGCGAACACAAACGTACCACAGTAACATTAAGTTAGTAAAGCAGGTAACTTTACAGGAGATAGGCTGTATTTTGCTATTCATTCTGCGTCCAAAGCCTTGAATGGGCCAGAAACCACCCAAAACTAGGGAAGAAGCCACATGTTAGAGGTCTTTGTCAACAGTCAGTCCTAAAACAAAATACTGGCTTAAATATTCAGAGGATTAACGGGTACGATTTGGTGAAGCAAATTTCTGCAAGTCTTGCAGGTCTCTTCTTTCCTCTTCGTTGAGGAAAGGCCTTCGTTATTGTCAGTTTGGCAACTAATTCTCAGGCTGCAGTGTCAGTACACAAACACATAACCTGATCCAAAGAGGTAACTATTAGAATTGATTTGTGAACTATTTGGTTTGTGTTTTAAAATGTGCAGCGTGCACCTAGCTTTGGTTTTCAGAGGAAGCACTTAAAAAAAATAAATACGTTGCCTTAGATAGACTAATCTGATACTTCGATTACTATATAAAATACAAATTGCCTTAGAAGAAGAAGCCATACTGTTTGCCTTAGGTCTTACAGTAGACCCCTGGCAGTGGAAGACTGAACCTCATCTGTGATTTATTTACTTGCGTGGCAAACAGCTTGGCAGTTGATAAGCGTTTTGCACACCCATATTCTTTCATGCGTTTCAGCTGTATCCGATCAGTATATGCTGATCCCTACTGCACATCCTACCCTGGGGGATAGTGGTACCAAAGTGCTGTTGAGTGGCCAGGCTCTGCCTGAGCAGCTGTTGTGTGTGCTTAGTGAATGGAAGGGCCGAGTCCCCTGAGAACATGACAGTATAGATAGGAGATGATTGGTAGGGTTTAGTGCTGCTTGACAAGTGCGTGTGGATTTTCAACGCAGAAATGAACTTCTTTTTTAACAGAACTGTCGATAATACAGCACTCGCCGCCTTCTGCGGCAGAGATGCGAGGATGTCACCTTTTGAAAGAACCAGATTTGCCTTGTGAACATTGTGCTGGTGGGTTGTTCTCCTGCCTCGTCCTTGGAAATGACGTTATTTCGGTGTACTGTGAAAGGGGGTGTTTGTAGACTTGCTGCCTTAAATAAAATGGAATATTTCCCTTTATACACGTAAAGTGTCTTCATTCAGAAGAGGCTGGAGCTATTCCATTCTACTGGAAAAGGACTATTTTCTCATGAAATGGAAGATAAACTAATCTGATACTTTGATTACTATACAAAATACAATGCTTGTTTCCAATGGAAAAAAGTACTAACATTTATAATCAGCTCTCTAGTAGCCTACAGTAGCACTGTGGCATCAATAGCTGGCTTTTTCTCTAGCTTAAATCTGTATTCATCTGTGGCGACAGGTTGTGCCCAGGTCTCTGTCACAGGTGCATGTTTCACAGAAAGGCTTTATTGCACCTTCCCCCGTGGAGGGCAGGACAGTCGGTACTGAAAATGTCCAGCCACATCGGAGGGCAGGGTCCTTGCTCTCTTTGCTGCTTCTATGCCGCGTGTGCGATGCTCACGTTTGTTTAATGTGCTCAGCGTTACTCATTTGTGTTAGGTTTTCCGTGCTCAAGACTAAAACCGGACTATGCTGGATCACAGTCTGCTATGGGTATTGCATAATAAACTCTTTCCTTTTTTTAGGCCCGAACTGCTTTGCAGAAACCATTGTCATTCCAGCAGGCCGGGAGGTGAAAACTGATGAATGCACTATATGTCACTGTACTTATGAAGAAGGCACTTGGAGAATTGAACGGCAAGCTATGTGCACTAGACATGAATGCAAACAAATATAGGAAATCTACAAATCTAAGTACTTTTCGTGGTTTTTATAAAATATCTCACAGCAGTGAGCACCCTAGATGACCCAGGGAAATCTGAATGAGAAGATTCTGGTGAGGAGCAAAGAATAAAATATTGATATTTTGTTTTTCAAAGTAACATAATACTGCAAGGCAAAGAAGTGCATATATTTAAAGCATTTGGACATAAGAATACCTGTCTTAATAAATGTGTTATTTTCACAGTGAGTACACTAAAATACACTCTATAAAATACTCTCTGTATTTCTATAATACCATTATAGAGCTTAAAAATAAATGTTTTATATAGACAATACAGATTAAAGTACTGTATCRTTGCCTGTCCTGTTGTATACATGCACCATGGCTAAAACTTTACATTTCTGTTCTAGTTTCATCATATGAGGGTTTTCTTGGGGTTTTTTTGGTTTGGGTTTTTTTTTTGCTTATTTATTTTCAGTGTAGTGGGCCAGGAAAGAGCCAGCATATGACAAAACTTTTACGTTCTTGCTTTTGAAAAAAAATGGAGTAGAATATGCTTTCAGAGAACATGCGCTCATTTGTGAATATTGCTGTAGTGTAGAGGTGGGTCAGCTCCTTCTCTTAGTTCCACTGGTGCATATCTACTGGTCCACAGCCGAGATAACTTGGAGCAGTGGGTAATACAAAACTGGTCTCCAATAGCTGTTGTTATAAAAATTTAATCAGACAAAATCAATTCCTAATATTCAGTTCAGACATAACACATTTCAGCAGGACAAATTCCTCTGTGATGTAAACAATATCGCATCGCCCACCTGGTGGAAATGATGGTAAGTAACCACATGGCATCGTTAATGTAACGCATAATGGATGTGGAGAAGTGCAGCTTGGAAGGGCTAGAGCAGCCAAGGAAGCCTCCACTGATGCGGCTTCACGTTGTTAATCCGTGGGTAGGAGAGCTGGTTAGCAGCTGCGCCATTCCCTAGATGCTGCTCTTGCCACCTTGCTGGTGCTGGTTCAACATTTTGGTTCTTTCTGGCAGTCTGTACGGGGTCTGTGACACTCTGTGTTGAGGAGAAAGGTTTTGAACCAGCTCTTTGAATCCATCAGAGGATTTCTAGCACAGAAGCTGACCCCGACTACACGTGAGGTGAATCACATCTCCTTGCTTCAGCCACCAACAGCCTTTGCTTAGATTCATTTTGGTTTTAGTTTAATTTATCACCAACTCCTACATTACGTTTGCTTTGAATACCTGTTAAGGCAACAGCTCAAGAAAACACTTAAACATGGGCTTACCTTTAAGCTTTTGCTAGAGGGAAGACTTAATGAATCAATATCTAAAACCAGAAGACTATTGCTTAAATTCCCAGTTACCCTTTGGTACTTACTCCCATGGTGTAACCTGGTTACCAGCTTTGCATCCATACGAAGTATGATTTTCTGGTGCTTCTGAAGACCATGGGACTTCAGAAGTACTGAAGTGACTTCAGTGGATCCCAGTTATCACCTCACATCTGTATTTTGAGCATGTGTCTGTCTGTCACTGGGTGTTAATTTTCCCCAGTGATGGTATGGGAGGAGAAGAGGAGTCACAGAAACAGAAATCAAGGAACTGTCTCTTGTACAGACAGTCCTGTGGCAAAGTCATGCATGGTATTAGTCTAGTCACAAGAAGAACAGGAGAGGGGAAGACAGATTATTGGATTTAAATAGTTTTAAATCACACAAAAATCAAGTAAATAATATCTTTCCCTGAAGTGGATGTGCACATATGTAAATATTGTACTGGAAATGCTGTTCTCCAGTAGCTGGAACTCCTAGCAGGGATACAGGAAATACTATACCTGGGTTGTCACTCAGTCTGTTGGTGGCAGCGGAGGGTGACAGAGTACGGATTTTTTTTTTTCTTGGAAGAGGGGAAGAAGTGTTTCATGTCTCATTTGTACCTAGACCATAAGTACACTTCCAGATACAAACATAAATACTTGATTTTGGCATTTTATCAAAAGAGTACCTCATTCATTGTATACCTGTCATTAACACAGTGAGACGCTGCTTATTTGGGAGTAAAGGAGGTATGATTTGGCTAAAAGTTGTATTATTTATGCATACCTATCCATTTCATAAGATTCAGTAGTCATATGACAGAAAGCTAGCTCCTAAATCAGTAGGACCCATGCCTCATGGCTATGTAGGCTTCTGCTTACTGAAATCAAGTATCTGCACAGCTCTGAGGAAGTGCCAGGAGTGCCAATGGTCTTCCATGCATGTCTCCTCGAGACGAGTGGAAGTACCCACGTAGGAAGTGGCTGTGCGACATGAGTAAGAGCAGAGAAGGTGGACTTGCAACTCAGTGTGGAATTGACTTTCCAAATAGGCTGCTTAGTGTCTCTTTAGGAGACACAGGTGTTTTCAGTGAAATTACGAGAGACTCAGAATTTTTGTCTTTCAATGTATGGCCATAATGTTTAAGTTTTCAGAAATCTCACCTCGGACTAGTCACCCTTTGCTTCTCCTTCACTGGAGGTCCTTGTTAAGCCTTATACTGTTTCCCAGGGCTTGAATTTCTGTTCGTTTGGGAAGTTCTGTCTTTATTGAAGTAGTGARTACAAAGTTAAAGAATATTTTAGTGTGTGTTTCTAGTGTAGCTTTTATAAATATTTTCTATTGCGCATTTTTTCCAAAAGATTTTTCTGTCTTTCAGTCCTGGTACCAACATATTAATGTCATCTTTACTGTAGTAATAGGTTGGTCCTTTCCCATTTCATATGGAATTTCCTGGGCAAATTCATCTTGACACCCAGCTCTGTGGGTGGTCTCTTAAAGAGATTATATTTTGAGATATAATTATCTTTCTTTTTGAGAAATAAACTTCAAATCTTTTGAGATTTTTTACTTTTTTGTTATGTAGTGAGGTAGAAGTCATAATGAGCTTTGGACCTTCTTTATGCTGAGATCACTGGCCACATCCAGCTTTGGCCTGTAGTATTACCACATGAGAGCTCTTTGGTTATCCCTGAGATGGGGAAATGGGCTGAGTGACTCTTCTTAGGCAGACCTCACCAGCCTCTCCCAATTGTGGAACCACAGTTGGCACACAGTGAGTTGTGGGTTAACCCCTGGTAGGTAGCTAAGCACCACATAGCCACTCACTCCCCCACTGCTCAGCCCCAGTGGTACAGGGGAAAAGAAAGGAAGAGTAAAAGCAAGAAAACTCATGGGTCGAGATGAAAATAATTTAATAAGCAGAGAAGTGGAAGAAAAAAGAAAAAACAAAACAAAAGAAGTAATGGAATGGCAATCACTCACCACCTCCCATGGGCAGACCGGTGGACAGCCAGTTCCCAAGCAAAAGATAGCTAACCTTACCTAAACCTCGCTCCTCTCCATTTTATTGCTGAGCAGGACATTATATGGCATGGAATATCTCTTTGGTTAGTTCAGGTCACCTGCCTGGTTGTGTCCCCTCCCAAGCTCCTGCACACCCCCACTCTACTCACTGGGGGTGAGTGAGAAACAGAGAAGACCTTGATGCTGTGCACACACTATTCAGCAATAGCCAAAATACTGGTGTGTTACCAGCATTGTTTTGGTCACAAATCTAAAACAGAGCACCATACCACCTACTACGAAGAGTAACTCCATCCCAGGCAGACCCAGTACACGGTGATACCGTCAGCAACGCCAGCACAGAGGCAAACACACCGAAAGACCCTGAGAGCCAAACTCCAACAGGTGACTGCACCAAGCAGCCTGTGGGCCCTCAGCAATGGAGCTGGGGAGCCGAGATTTGCAGCCTGCTGCATGGTGTCCCTTCACATAGACAGAGGCTCAAAACAGAAACCTTCCTTTCTCTTTATAGGAGTGGAAAATGAAAATGTGGAAATTAAAAGATTTAAAGTTAAAAATTAGCCATTATAGAGTGCAGTTGGAAACCATTCACCTTTAAACTAATTTAATCTCTAAGCAAAGAAACAGAACTGCTGTGGTGGCCACATGTACTTATCTAAATGTTATGATTTGGTAATGTAATATACATTATGTATGTATATACCTGTTCATATTTAACCTTAAAAAATAAGAGAAAACGCATCTGCATCATTTCCAGTGAACCAAACTCCAGAGAATATTGGCTTCCCTACTGAAGCCTAGGTACTCCGCTGGTTTTTGCTTCAGTGCAAACAGTATTATGCATCCTGCACATGAGGAGTTCTTCAGGTTTGCAGGTGGGTTGTGTCTATAGAAGCTGTATTTCCAGACACACTGATAGCTCATGAATAATTTTGTATTTGAAGGTCTGTTGCTTGGATAATGAATATTCTTCTCAGATGTTCTTATGTAGCTGCATTGGCATGAATATGAGATTTCTGCTTCTACTTCACTTGCTTCTGCTTATTTCCCAGTTGAAATCAAGACAAATCAATTCTTGGTTTGGCCTTGTCCATTTTTGTAGGAGTGCGCTATACATGAATTTGCCTTCAAACCTGTGTAAGTAGGTGCCTGAAGAGATGATATTCTAGATGGTTTCAGGTAATTATAAAATTGCACAGTTAGTGTGCAATAGGATGCTTTATACTACTCATTTAAACCACAAAAACGGAAGGGCTGGTATTCACTTAAAATACTTATGCGAGATTTAAAAGGGAAAAGGGGAAAAAGAGGAAAGATGTGAGATACGAGACAGGAGCTGAGCGTTACAATAGGAATGTTCAAAAAAAGAAAAACATAGCTACAATGTCATACGGGTATTTCTTAGGGAGATTTTCGAACAATATCATAAGAAAAGTAAATGAGAAATGTATGTGGGCACAAACTGAAATACGGGAAATTCTAGTTGGAGATGGAAAAAAAACGCCATACAGTCAAGGTGATTGAATACTGGAGGATGTTGCCCAGAGATGTCGTGCAGTCTCCATCCTTGGCGATGGTCAAAACCCGACTGGACATGGCCCCAGGCAGCCTGGTGTAGCTGAACCTGCATTCAGCAAGGTATTGGACTAGATGATCTCCAGAGGTGTAAAATTGAAAGCTGGGTTTAAATGACATCAAATTAATTTAATACAAATAAGAAAGAAAAAGATATGATGAAAGGTTCCCTCACTTTGGAAAACAATCTCTTTGTTCTTATATGGTGTAATATAAACTATACTGTCATGATTGTAAAGTATTTGATGTTACTTTTGATGATAACTTTAATATCTAAACTATGGTAGCTCCATAATACGTAGGAGGCTTTGAAAGGCACATGTTATTTAAGAATCTAATGCGATCCAACTAAACGCTCCATTTATTCCCCTTACCAGGCAGTGAATTTTCTTCACAGCCTGTGTTACCGTGGGTTTTCTGTCTGCAAAAATACACCTTCTGCCCTGTATTTCTGCTGCATTAAAAACAAAACACAAACTGGGGAGACAGCATTGAACTGAATGTCACAAGACTTTTTCTGGCTATCCAAGAATTCAAATTTTTCATCACTTTTTGATGAAAGTAAGTACTACTACAGAAAGTTTATAACTTGTTCAGTTTTGAGAAGATAGCCACTCCTTCCCAGAATCCTCTTTCTTCTTAAAAAATACTTACGCTCAACCACACAGAAAATGTAAATTTTCAGTCTTTTGAAATGTCACATTAAACAACTCCCATAGCAGAGAAAAAATAAACACAACCTAGTATGTTTTTCCAATTGCTCATATCTAATATGTGCCTCATTCATTTTATATGCTTTTAAAACAAATACAGGAAAACTCCAAACTTGTACGTCAGTTATCAGTTACAGAGAAGTCAAAAGTTTTTATGGTTTACCTGTTGGGGCTATGTGGAAATACTGATATGGAATATTAATTAATCAGTAATAGGAAAACACTGACATAGTTAGCAGCACAAAAGCTGATGTTTAAAAACAGTCAACTCTCAACTTACCAGAAATATTTGTTACATTGTTCATGTTAGGTTCATTTGGGGCTATTAGCTAATAGTAATGCTATTTCTGTAACTGTGAACAGTTTCCTGCTTTTAAAAAGATCACTGCTTTTAAGAAATACACAGTATAAGTAAAGCTATTGTTGAAAAGAATAGGCAGAGTATAGTAATGGAACAGCAAGTTGGTCTTGTTGAATATGTATAGTCTATGGATCGTAAATATTGAGTTTGCCACTTACATTCGTCAGTCATCTTGTCAATTTAGTAGAACTCGAGAAGTTAGCCTGCTTCATGTTTCTTTGGCAAAAAGGGAAAAATATCACACAAAACAGTAAGCACTCCAGTTCCAGCAGGATATAGAGCACTGTTGCAGATTTTGAACAAACTGCAGGACCCTCTGCAAAAGTGGAGTGTGCTGAGTGTTTCTGTGTACACAGATTTTACCTCGTGGCGAAGAGGTGAATTTATGAAAAATGGTGAAAATAGGAATGCAAATATCAGTTCACACACAACGTGGAAAAATAGCAAACACATAACAGATGTAACATCAGGAAATGAAAGCAAGTTTAACATGTAATTATTTTGGGGAATAGATAAACAAGGAAAACTTTTTTCCATGGTTTTATACGCAAAGAAATTTCTTTCTTCTGGCTCCAACCGTACAAGAGAGTAAACGTAAAATATTTTAGCAACGAGAGACATCTATTTGTATATATACAGCATTGACAGTATGCACTGACAAATGAGAATTCTTCTCTTGGTTAAGCTGGCATAAACCAAGAGTAATTTAGAAGCCCAGGTTAATACTGTTAACTGAGATCAGGATTTCTTCCACAGACTGCATCTATAATAAAGCATCTGTACTTGACTGCAATCAGTGAATGAAAGAGGACATTCACAAATACTCGTTTAAAGTGCTTTTGTTCATAGCAGGCAGAATTAAAGACAAACCTTTATAACCACTTACTTTACTTTTTCCAGTAAGCCTTAAAGGGTGTGCAAACTTTGTGAATTAAAGTGAATTTCACCTGTCATCAGGAGGACCAAAAAACACTGTTTCTATACTCTGCTAAAATCATAAATGTATGCATGGAGAAGAAAGTCAATACTCTAGTGTGTATAATACCCCAGTGAAAACTAGCTTTGTTATTCTCCCTCAAAGCATAGATACAATTCTATAAATGTGTTTAATTGATGAAATGGTCTGCCATCCAGAGCTTTCTGTTTCTGATGTGCAACAGGAAGGTAAATATATAAAAATGTCAAAATGCTGCTTAATCTATATTGCTATTGCCTTAAAAAGCTGCATTCATTTCAGAGGGTAATTCTAAAATTAATTTGCTATCCATACTGAAGGAAGTTCCATGTGCTGATACTACTTGGTACAGTGTTTAACAAAAGCAAAGTCTGTATTTTCACAAAGACAATACTGCCTACTATGCTTTCTCTTTAGCCATTAATAATTCAAACTAATGCTAACTAATTTGTTGCTCTTGTGAGTGGGAAATTATGGAGATAACATATGGAGGTGCAGTGCTTCAGCCTTCAGACCCAGTGGTCTGTTCATTTCTAATTGCCACATGAAAATAAGGAATAGGTAGCCTTTAGTCATTCTATGGATTACAGTTAAATAGAGTTTAATTTCTCAACTGCTAAACATTTTTTAACATGCTCTTTCCCAGCTATTTATTTTCAAATGGCATTTGATAAAAAGAGCTGTTTTATATATTCTGCTAGTTATGCTGTTTATATTAGTGTTTGAGCAATAAACAGTGTCACTCTGTAGAATCCTAATAATGCTTGTTTTCCATTTTTTCAAATGCCTTAGTTGCATATGTTTTATATGAAAGTTACTTTAGTTCATTTAAACGGGAAAGGCAAATCGTACAGTCTTACAAGTTACTTTCAAATGTACTGTTTTCATTTTTTGTCCCCTTCACATCAAAATACAATATATTTGGAGCTTCAGGCTCTGTCACATAAACAGTGTATTAGTGGGATGCTTATAGTATAGTATCTTAGGATAATACATCATATTGAAAGATTACTTCTTAGATGTAGCACAGTATTTCTTTTTATTCCTTTTTTCAGAGTACAGTTCCTGAAGACATACATATTTAAACCTGTGGTCCATGTTTGTGCTTGAAAAAACAAACACCTGCAAAACCCATTTGCCAGATACGAGAAAGTGCTAAAAATGGCCTTCACATCTAGCTCATTTTTATACATGAACTAGATTAGATAGGAAAAAGAGCTAAGGGGAAAAAGAGTATAAAATCTGTAATACGTATTAAAAACTTTGCAATTTGCATGGGGTATGATCTGCAAATACAAAACAAATAGGATTTTRAACAGGATTCTATTACTGAATACCAACTTAAATAAGGTTGTTAATGAATGACAATGACAAGGAATACATTGAACCAACCACTTAGTAATTCTCAACAGTCTTACAAAAGTAAAGAAGATGAGTGTCATAAAAAGTACCATGGTATTTTATGTTACTGTTTGTTTTCTTCAGGTAAGAGCAAAAGTGTTATGCTCAACGTGGTATCTTTAAAGGTGGAACAGATGACTGACCCAAGTGGAATTTTACATTCTTTGGGAAGAAGTTACCAACCGGTCAGTACTGATACTATAATTCATCATGAAAGAAAGTTTTCAGGATGTTTTTGCATTTGAGGCTACCTTGCAACATTCATGACCTTTCACTGCTGGATGTACACCATGAGCTGTTCACTATAATCCTCTTAACCAACAACTGAATGGACAGGTAGATGAAAACTACGATATAGACTTACTTACACCAGTCCGTGTCGAGAGGAGCTGAGGTCTATCAGCAAAGGACTAATGATGCAAAATACCTCTACTTTTGCATTTTCTTCTTGTGATTTAAATAGTTCGTTGTCTCTATTGGTATTAACCTAACAGATATTCTAAAGACCTCAAAAATGAAGTAGTCCTAAGTGGTGTGACCTAAAACATTTTACCAATATGCTGATGAATCATTATTTCTTAAAAACAAGTGTATTCTATTGATGTAACCAAAACAAACTGTACACATTTTAAAAATATTTATTAATATTACCACATTAAAATACATAAGAGCTATTGCAAGAGTGCAAATCCCTCAGCCGTTAACACTTTGTTGCTCCATATATCAAACTGCTGTCGCACCGAAGACAGTGAATTCCATTACTAGGATTGTATGATCCTGGGCTGCATATAACTATGGACAAAAAACCCAAGGAAAAAATGTGGAATTTAAGTGATATTAATAAAAAATATTTACATTTACAATATTTACATTTGAAATGTTTAGAATGCATCTTTATCTATTTGAAAAAAAGATCAGATTTTTTCCAGAATTCTGCTAGTTGATGATGAAAAAATTGTATATACATCATCTATTTATTACACTGCATTTTTCTCTTCATCACTTTTCACTCTAGCTACTTATATGGGATAGGTCCATCAATTACATTTTAATATGGCCTATATCCAGTAGTGTTTTAAATGAACTGCTATAGCTGCTTGTGTAATACAAGACAAAATAAAGCTAAAATCTAAGCTCTGATTACTATTAAGAAGTAGTGCAAGAATAATACATCGAACCAGAAATCAGTGTATGATGCAGAACAAGTGTTCTCGATGAAACATTTTTTTCCTGTTGGATCATGTTATGCCATTTGATGAAGTCYGTACAGTCATTTGCAGAATGACTTAATCACAAAAGACTTAACTCAGCATTATGCTGTTGGCAGAAAAAAACAGAGTTTGAGCTATTTGGTTATGACTATCCTGAATCATACTTCAATTTGGCAATGGTAGCCTTTCTTTAGGATAGTTCTTTAATTAACGGCATTAGTATTCAGTAAGCAAAGGTAATTAAGACCGACCTTCCTTCTGCAGAGTCGGCACTTACCTGGTTATTGGGTTTTGCCTGGCTTAATAATGACTTCTTAGTCACTACTGCACAAACCTTCAGCAGGATTTTCAGTATTTGGTTTCGTTTATCTTCGTTTGTTGAGGCTGGCAGGATTCACTTGATCCCCAGTGGCTGTTATTAGCTTGCCTAGCATTTTTTGCCACTGCTATTGACTGAAGAGGGTTTTAGAGGTCTTATGAAATGTAAGAGAGGGGTCCTCTGCAGATGATGTCAAAACCTTGTCTTTTTTGTACATTAGTATAGACAGACCAAGATGGCTTTATGGGAAAGCGAAAGCTTTACAAATACATGTAACTAAAGGCATTTTCCAACCTTTCTGTCTGGAAAATCAATCAGCTTGTGTACCAGAGGAATAATTATACTCTTTTTATTGAAGATTATAGGCACACTTCTAGTAAATCCTTCAGAATTTTCAGTTTATTTAATTGGAGCAAGGTAGAGTTCTCTTACAATGGGATAAAAAGTTTATTTCTCAGAAGCGCCATCTGTTTGCTATCTAGCAGAAAGCATGAAAAAGAGAAAGGAATATGAAGTAGGGACCTGTAGCTTATTTAGCCAGCTGCAGGAAAGTTTCTTTAACTGGTAAACTTAACTTGTTTCCATCTTTTCACTAATGGAAAACTATTGGTATACCTTCACTTTGAAAGTATAAACATCTTAGCAAAATATTGTATCTTTACAGCATATTTTATATACTTGCAACTTCACACCTCAGAAACTGAAATGCACATAACGTCTTAATTTGTTCATGTATCCTATAAGCTAACTACTATTTTGCACTCTTCTGATTTTTAGGACTATTTCAATATTCTCTTGAATAATGTATTTCCTTTTGAACTTTCAAGTTACTCTGTTTCAGTAATATAAATAATCACCATACTGTGAGAAAGAACTGAAGAAAACCAAATTAGAACTGACTATTCAGTATCTAGTCTACTAAAAATACCGCAGAAATCAAGCTCTGCAGAATAATAATACAGGACAAAAAATATTTCATAAAGCTAGTACAGGGTATGATATCAAATTGTGTTTCCAGAGAAGCCCTAAGAAACATAGGACATTTTGTACTGCATTAACCTCACAGCTGCATCTGATTAAAAAAAAAAAAAAAAAACCAAACCCCCAAAAAATAGATTTATAAAGCAGAAAAATTATATTTAGAAATTTTGATGATGTGAAAGTGACTCAATTGCCTACGTTAAGTAAAATTTAATGGTGGATCATATGTCATGTAGCTGTTACCAAAATATTTAATTAATTATCCTGGAATAATGTGCTTTATTTAACATAAAACAGGGCTTTAAAAGCAGAAAAACATAAAAATTAAGACAAAATCATATGAAATAATTTCTAAGATGTTTGTACTCATCAGTTCTGTTTATTCAAGACTGCTTTACAGAGGCAGAAGACTAAATGGAATTATTAATCAGCAGTAACTCCGTGTCTTTAAGTCATTGCTTCTACAAAATCACTCAGTAAAGGGTTCTGCCTGAAGCTTATCTGGTACCTGATGAACAAAATTTTGATATGTTTTACCACCAGTGTTTTCTGCCAAAAAGATTTCTCTAAAGATAGATACATCATACAGTGACTAATCAGGTTAACATGTTTAATTGACTAATTCAGAAAGAGATTTGGACTTGAAAATGGGAGAGGAAGGTAAGACAATAGCTCAATATTTAATGCCATTTTGATATAAAAGCAGAGGGGGAAAAACATGAGAATATAGTATGATATAAAATAACACAAAACTGAAGCATGGGGAAGAAAATGATTGCAAGTTCTAATACAGGAGATTTAGATTGGTAGATGATGCAGTAAGTGAAAGGGTTATGCTTAGTGCACAAATTGTGTGATGGCAGTGTGAAATAAATGATGCATTGTTCACAGAGCAGTGCACAACAGCATGAAGGAACCAGAACTACTAGAACACTACATGAAACTAGATATTCTAAAAATAATAGGGGAAAGAGAACAGGTGTAACTGAACATCCAGCTATTTTGCTGTATGAGAAGTAAAAATAGAGTAGGTTTGTTTATGAAACCTGCAGAGAATATGCATGGGTTTTTTTATTTCTCCATGTTCTTGGGCCTACTCCATGTCATATCCTTATCAAGACCCGGAGACTAGAAACAGTCGCACTATTCAAAGTTTAATGTACTTAAACTAGAAAGTCTGTGTAACATCTGTTTCCATGTTCCAAAATAGAACTGGCCCATGAAAAGGTAACACAGATGATAATCTGAGGTTTGCAATGTATCTCCGGTGATACCCTATGACTGGTGCTAACCTATGACTGGTAAGAAATGTATTATAAATTTTTCAGTAAAGGAAAAAAGAATCCAAGAAACCACAGAGCAGCTGATCAGACTTCTATACTGTGTAAAGATGTCATGAACGAACGCTGAAACATGTGCAGGTAAGCGGAAAGTAATACAGTTTGATGTGTTTTACAATGAAGATAAACACGTAATTAATTTGAAAGCACCTGATATGGCAGCACATACAAATGTAATAAACTACAGAAGACTACGATTAGAATGAAATTTAAGAGAGTACTGCTTAAAAGGGAAATAAGAGTTGGAGAGAAATTGCTGAAGGGATTACTCATGAGCTTGCTCTTAGACAGACTTTGCTAAATATTTCCACTAACAAGATTATCAGAAAAAGTCCCAATGAACTATGCTGACAACAAAACTGGGAGAAGCTGTAAGTAAGGACAAGATTTAAATAGGCAGGAAGAAATGAAAGAATGAGAAAGGCCTGTATATTTGTTTGATTAGAGAGGACTGTGAGCACGATCAGTCACAATGAAAAGGGGAAGCATGGTACTGTTACATCATTTGAGAGAGAGGTTCTTTGGACCAAAAGAAAAGCACTAATGATGTAAAAGGCACTGGTAAGCACTCATCTGAAATACCATGTTAAATTCTAGTCACCCCTGTGCAAGGATATTAAACTCAAAGTAGGGCATGTGAGATACAGGTTTGCTGAATGCAAACTCTTACAAAAGCAGATAGAAAATAGTTGACTTATTCTGATTATAAAATAGGAAACAAAAAAAATCTACTTAAGCTAAAGGGCATTCTCCCCATCAGGGCAAAGGAGTATGAACTTTCCATTAATTAATTTAGATTGAAAGCTTGATCTTCTAACTACAAAACAAGAGTAGCTAGAGAGACCCAAACTCCCAAGTAGTTCTAAAATGGACCTTAAAACGGTTTTAACTGGATTACAGGACCTGATTCTTGCAGCTACAAGAGAAACTGTTGGATAACCCAAGAAGTTGAACGCTGCTGTACTTCCATGGCAATGTGTTTATCAAAATGTTTCTATGAGTAAGAGCATGTTTCAGAAAAAGCTCCCCCACTAACAAAGATACAGGGAAAATATTTTATTTTCTATGTAAGTAACAGATCTATGGATTTTAGCAAATCACAACTAATTCTCCCATGTTAGCATGGTCTCCTGAGAACTACTGCATGAAGTTTGAGGCATTGAAAACAAATGTAGAGAACCTATAGTGGACAGTAATCAGGCTGAACAGAGATCTATCAAACATGACCAAAAAGACTGAACTTGGGGTGGTTTAGTTTAATGAAGACAATATCAGAAAAAGAAAATGGTCAGTGTCTTCTAGGATATACAAAAGCTATTTCAAAGATAAAGTTAACAGAATCGTTTCCAGATTTACTGAGACAGAACAAGAAGTAACAAGTATAAACTACATCAAGGGAAATTACATAAATATCTTAGAAAAAAGCTTTCCAATGGTGAGGCTGTGCAGTACTGAGTTATATTTCCTTGGGAGTCTATGTAGTCTTCTGAGGTTTTAAAGATTATGCAGGATACATCTGTCAGGAATAACTGAAGCTCATATCTTGCCTTGAGGTAGAATGATAAGCAGAGGACCCTTTCAGTGTTACCGCCTATGATAATGGTGTTTTGGATTCTGGGAAAGGAAATTACTAATTTTACGAAGAGGTCAACTAAGGAAAAGAGTGAATGTTTGACCATGCTGACAGCATGACATCCTCAACTATGGGAAGTAGTAATCAGTCAAGATTCAGGGCTGACTGTTTCAGATTCTTGGGTACCTCAGATGTGAAAGCTTGTCCCTGTATCTGCCAAAGAGGTGTCTGTTATGATCCCAGCTGAACAGGGATCAGCTTCTTGGGTTGACACTGGTGTAGGGCTATGTAGTGTTTCTGTTTAGTGCAGGCGGTAAAGGAGCATGGCAGCTAAGAAAACAGTATTGTTTTTTACTACTTATGTTAAACAGCCACCAGAGCTAAGATGAAAGTTGTGTTTTGAAGAAAAAAGGAATACAAATTAGTTTAGAATGGAGTAAGATATTCTGGGGGAAAGCCCAAAATAAAACTGCAGTCTGTACAAACCGAATCATCCTAAAGAAGACATRCTTTTCTAAACTTCATTTTCATGTACCTTTCCTTGAAATCATGTGCAACAATATTCTGTATTTCAATAAATGTAATAAATTTGATATTTTTATATATCCCTTCCAGATATTTGTCACTTTTTGCTGGAAGACATGGACGAAAAAATTTAAGTTCCTTCTGATGAAGACAACAAATTGGAAAAAACCATCACATATGGAGACCTTTCGCATGCCCTGCAATTTTTTCCTGTCTCTGTTTTCTTCCATTTTCTCATTATTTCTTTTCAAAATGTATTCCATTCTGTAAACTGTTGTTCAATATGTAATCTAGTGTTTTCTTTCACCATTTCTAGGTCTGTAGGGAATCATCTCTGTCAAAAGCTTGACTACAAATTTATTCTCTATGTGTCTTGTCTTCCATTGTTCCCTTGAGACTTCAGGCTCAATATTTGGGAGTTATATGAATAACCTTTTCTTGGGTGAAATGCAGTCTGGCAAAGCCACTCTTTAAAACACCAATCCACTCGTTAGCATCTAAGGAGGGTAATATCACTTGTTTTTATATGAGGATTGACAAAAATAAAATTACCAGAATTCATTTCCCCCCTTTCCTTATTTTCCAAATGGATCGCAAATATTTACAAATTTAATTTTATTTTGCAAAGCTATACAGAGTGATTATTTTATCTATTATTCTTATTTTACTTAGATCTGGAATGTAGCATTTAAGTTTGTAAGTAGATGAAAGCATTGCATTATTATGCTGCCTTTTATAAATTTAAGAACAAAAATAATTGTCTTGTTTGTCTCACCGTAAAACATACCTTGTCAGATTACAGATTTTCTRTGCTAATTCCAAAAAACCCTACTGCTATCTAGAGATCTGAACTTAATCTGATTGATTTTAATTTAAATCAGTCCATAGAAATTGTGCGTCTGGCTTAAAATCTAAATCAACAAGATCTTACAAAAGTTCTACCCAAGTGCTAACCTGATCTAGTACTGGTTACCTTGACAGACTTGACGGGATCACAGCCCAAAACAGTATGGCATAACAATTTTATAAAGTTAAATAGCAAAGTACTGAGTTCAAGCAGAGCAAAAAACATTGTAACAGTATTTAATACGTTGTATGATAAATGAATTTGTCACTTACCACAACATTCTGGACAGTCTGGATGTATTTGAGCATTCATTCCATACCCTGGATAGCAGCGATCAACCCATACCGTTTGCAGAGTACCTTCAATGTAGTATATTTGAGGCAACGGTTCAGAACTTTTCCTGCTAACTTCCACTTGTTGCTTAAAAAATCTCTCTATAAGGTGTTTTGCCTAAATTGAAACAAATATTTTTTCAGAATCTTTGATGGAAAGAGGTCAGAATACAAGAAAAGACAAAAGAATGGGAGTATGAGTTAGGATTAAGATTTAAAGGATGTACCACTAAATCTTTTGATTGTAGCTGAATGGAAACAGGAAGACAATCTAATATTCTTGGATATGTTGGTTTTTAGATAAACCTTGATCAATTAATGCAATGTCTTTGAAAGTGTTCAGGATTATACAAATAAACTTTAAAAGCTAATCCATGGCAATTTTGCCTACATTAGACATCTGTAGCCCAACATCAATAGACTTGCAGCTTTCCCATCTACATAGGTACTATTATTTAGGTCCACTTATATTTCAGACATACTTTCCATCTTTATTAGCTATTTCTGTTCAATAAAAAGAAAATGCCAGAGGTCTCCTGAAGCCAAGTTAAATAAGGGGATTATTATTATATCAATCACATAGAATCACAGCAGACTAATTCCCTTACTCAAAAAGATTTGCACAAAACAATCCTAGACAGGAAAAACATTCCTTTCAATCAGTGCAGAACCAGCAGCACAGAATCACAGAAATGTTAGGATACAAGGGAGCTCTATTCCATCTCATCTACTCCATCTCCCTAGCTAAAGGCAATATTTATTTTTAAACATCCTTTATTTTCTCTGGAATTTTAGACCATTTTTTATGAAGTGTCTTCCACTGGAACATTAAAGATTTTAAGTCATAGTAGTTAAAATTAAAAATGTGACTTCTAACTGGCTAAAATGTATAAAATATGTAACAAAAAATAGACCCATTAGCAATCTGACAAAGTCTAACAGCAAAGAGAATCAATGCTTCATATCCAGACAGTGCTTCATTTGTATACAGGGATTAATTATATATATATAGAAAGCTAAAAAGAAAAAGCAAAAAAAAACCCCTTTAATAGGCTTGCAAGGTTCAGTACACACATAAATTGGCAAAACCAAATGTATTCATGCTCTCTTAATTTGATCCTCTTGTCTGTATGGAAAAGATGAACTTTGATCATAAGCTTTCCCCACAAATTGAGGGGTTTTTTCAGCGGACAGGATGGAAGCTACTTAACGAGTACAATGTTATTTTAGACTCCCTCACCCCTCCACTGGAATCGCAAAGCATGATATGCATACCTCCTGTACTTCCCCTTTCTCCTTTCCCCCTTAAGAACCTCTAAACTAACAGTTAACCTAGTAAGCAAGACTCTGGCTTCCGGTTCTCTACTGTAAAAGCCAAATGCCTTCAAGCAGCTAAAATTCTGCCAGATCAATAATAAAATCACTTTGAAGTGATGGAAAGGCACTCCCATTGCAAAACAGCATGTTTGATATTTATAAAATAGCACATGTTCAAAGTTTCCTGATTGTCTTGCCACTTCCATACTCTTAATATACTGTCTTTAATACAGACAGTATTAGTGTGATCTGCCTTATCTGTAACGACAATAGAATATTAGCAATTTTAACTGGTACAAATTTTTTATCCACTAAAACTTTTATATGGATTTAATAATTTACTAAACAAAGTATGTTTCATTTTTTATGTTATTATACTTTATTGTGAGAGTAGGTTATTATGTTAGTTGCCTTTTTATTCTTCCATCTACTGTACCTTGTTTAGTCTATGAGATGCATCACAAGAACTTTGCTGACATAGTCTGTTGTGTTTTTCTCTGTCTAAGGAAGCAACTGTAACAAAACACAATCTGTTTATAGAAGAACAAATCAATGAAATCAACATTTTTTTTTTATTTACTGGTTTAAGATTCTAGTCAGTTCTGATGCAAGTATTTAGGACTTTTTACCATATTTCAGATGTCTAACTTCCAATGTTTTAAAGAAATCACAGAGCTTGTCCTCCTATAGATATTACATGTCTATGTCTAATTTTCAGTATACTTAAATATTTTATGGGAACTGTCATTTATTTGTGAATTCTAATGGCAAGGAAATGTATAATTCTGGACTCTTCCCAGATTTATAAATATCTGAATCCTTTCAAAAGAAATAAGCTACTCCCTCTCTAATTACCTGCCTGCCGTTGTGGTTTTATGCAGACTCAGGTTTTAAAACAGTCATCCAGGAACCCTAACAGTTCAAGCTTCTGACTATTTCTGCAATGGACTCAAGTTTTCTCTCAAGAACAATCAATCAGGGCAATATCTAGTGCTTTTAAAGATTTTCCCTGCTCCCCACCCTGCACAAACACATCAGTTCCTGAGCCTCGCCCACTCAACCCTTTACATTCTCGTAGGAATGCTATGACACGTAGAACCAAAGGAAGACTTCAAGTACGGACTGAAGAAAAAGCGTAGTTACATTTTAGTAATCCATTTGCATGGGTCCACATTCCTTATCAACTGACTAATACTAACATGTTATGGTGAAGGCCTGGGAAATAGTTAACTAAGCTGCTGGACTGCTCTCCAGAACTGACATTAGAGTAAGCTGCCATACTAATAATAATATTATCTGTTACATGTGAATTTAGCTCCTTATAAGCTTTACCAACCTCTGTCATGGAAGTAATTCTGAAACACCAAAACTTAAAAATCAGAAAGTATTTTCTAAGACTTCAAGCTACTTAAGAACGTGTAGTTTGCCACTGGATCGTATCTAAGTTTACATCCACCTAAATCTCTAACTGGAGAATTTCTCCTCCTGATGCTCAGGTATTCTATAAAGCCTGCACATTAGCTAAATCTCATTTATGTAGTTTCAATAACCTTAGAATTAACCTTAACTAACTACGCTATCAGTAATGAGACTCTTCAGATACATCAGTGCTATCCACTAAAAATACAATTTTCAGAGAAATACAACTGACTAATAGTTTCATTGGTTTTATAAGCAATTATATTTAATTTTCAAGAAAATTAAAATTGGAAAATGGAAAGCGGAAAATGAAGCATAATTGGTAGACTTTGTTCAGAAAGGGATCTTTTCAAATTGCATGTCTTGATACATAGTGACTAATCTAATACAATATATGAAAACAATGGCCTTTTGAGAGCTGAAATAGASTTATAAACAGTAAGTTCAAGAAAATATTGCAGATGTTCTTACGTACATTCATCTCAATTATAAATAGCATCTCTTTGGGTTTTAGATATCTCTTTTAATAACAGAAAGTACTTCAAGTGGACTGAACATATATTGGGACTGTTTTACAGGTTCCTTCAGACCTCACTCACAGCATAAAGGAGTTGAGACTTTCTTTTCGTATGGTTTCAGTGTTCAGAAGGAATATTCTGAGGACAAGTCTCAAGAAAAGAAAAATCTCCTTTGGATTGACATGACACTGAGATTTCTGACTTCATTTGCGAAAGAGAAGGACTTGTGGGTGATGTGACAGTTGGAGGCCATCTTAGGCATAGCAATCATGAAATGATAGTTTTTGATTCTTGGAGAAGTAAGGAGGGGGGTCAGCAGAAGTGCTACCTTGGACTTCCAGAGGGCAGACTTCAGCCTGTTTAGGAGTCTGGTTGACAGAGTCCCTTGGGAGGCAATCCTGAAAGGCAAAGGAGTCCAGGAAGGCCAGGCCCAGAGAGTTATGGTGAATGGAGCAAAATCCAGTTGGCGGCCGGTCACGAGCGGTGTCCCCCAGGGCTCTGTTTTGGGGCCAGTCTTGTTCAATATCTTTATCAATGATCTGGACGAGGGGATTGAGTACTCCCTCAGTAAGTTTGCAGATGGCACCAAGTTGGGCGGGA
>JAYKAV010003282.1:229941-242649 GCA_035582835.1 Phoebastria nigripes
AATTTCTTTACTGAAAGAGTGGTTAAACATTGGAACAGGCTGCCCAGGGAAGTGGTGGAGTCACCATCCCTTGAAGTATTTAAAAGACGTGTAGATGAGGCGCTTAGAGACATGGTTTAGTGGGCGTGGAGGTGTTGGGTTGACGGTTGGACTTGATGATCTTTTCCAACCTTAATGATTCTATGATTCTATGACATTCTTCAAGAAGGAAATCTTAAAGGCGCAGGAGCAGGCCCTCCCCATGTGCTGAAAGATGAGCCGGCRGGGAAGACCAGCCTGGCTGAACAGAGAGCTTTGGCTAGAACTCAGGAAAAAATAAAAAAGAGTTTATGACCTTTGAAAGAAGGGGCAGGCCACTCAGGAGGACTACAAGGATGTCATGAGGTTATTACACAGGGAGAAAATTAGAAGGGCCAAAGCCCAACTAGAACTTAATCTGGCTACTACTGTAAAAGACGATAAAAAATGTTTCTATAAATACATTAGCAACAAAAGGAGGGCTAAGGAGAATCTCCATCCTTTATTGGATGGCGGGGGGAAACATAGTGACAAAGGATGAGGACAAGGCTGAGATACTTAATGCCTTCTTTGCCTCTGTCTTTAATAGCAAGACCAGTTGTTCTCTGGGTAGCCAGCCCCCTGACCCAGGGACAGAGAGCAGAATGAAGCCCCCATAATCCAAGGGGAAATGGTTAGTGACCTGCTACACCACTTAGACACACACAAGTCTATGGGGCCAGATGGTATCCACTCAAGGGTACTGAGGGAGCTGGCAGAAGTGCTCACCAAGCCACTTTCAATCATTTATCAGCAGTCCTGGCTAACCGGGGAGGTCCCAGTTGACTGGAAGTTAGCAAATGTGATGCCCATCTACAAGAAGGTCTGGAAGGAGGATCCGGGGAACTACAAGCCTGTCAGTCTGACCTCAGTGCCGGGGAAGGTTATGGAGCAGATCATCTTGAGTGCCATCACGCGGCACGTACAGGACAACCAGGCGATCAGGCCCAGTCAGCATGGGTTCATGAAAGGCAGGTCCTGCTTGACCAACCTGATCTCCTTCTATGACAAGGTGACCCGCCTAGTGGATGAGGGAAAGGCTGTGGGTGTGGTCTACCTGGACTTCAGTAAAGCCTTCGACACTGTCTCCCACAGCATTTTCCTAGAGAAGCTGGTGGCTCATGGCTTGGAGAGGCATACTCTTTGCTGGGTAAAAAACTGGCTGGAAGGCCGGGCCCAAAGAGTTGTGGTGAACGGAGTTAAATCCAGTTGGCAGCCGGTCACAAGTGGTGTTCCCCAGGGCTCAGTATTGGGGCCAGTTCTGTTTAATATCTTTATCAATGATCTGGAYGAGRGGATTGAGTGCTCCCTCAGTAAGTTTGCAGACAACACCAAGTTGGGCGGGAGTGTCGATCTGCTGGAGGGTAGGAAGGCTCTGCAGAGGGATCTGAACAGGCTGGATCCATGGGCTGAGGCCAAGTGTATGAGGTTCAACAAGGCTGTGCCGGGTCCTGCACTTTGGCCACAACAACCCCATGCAACGCTACAGGCTTGGGGAAGAGTGGCTGGAAAGCTGCCTGGTAGAAAAGGCCCTGGGGGTGTTGATCGACAGCTGGCTGAATACGAGCCGGCAGCGTGCCCAGGTGGCCAAGAAGGCCAATGGCATCCTGGCCTGGATCAGAAATAGTGTGGCCAGCAGGAGTAGGGAAGTGATTGTGCCCCTGTAGTCGGCACTGGTGAGGCCACACCTCAGATGCTGTGTTCAGTTTTGGGCCCCTCACTACAAGAAAGATATTGAGGTGCTGGAGCATGTCCAAAGGAGGGCAATGAAGCTGGTGAAGGGTCTGGAGAACAAGTCTTATAAGGAGCAGCTGAGGGAACTGGGGTTTTTTAGCCTGGAGAAAAGGAGGTTCAGGGGAGGCCTTATCGCTCTCTACACTACCTGTAGTGAGGTGGTGTCGGTCTCTTCTCCCAAGAAGTAAGTGATAGGACAAGAGGAAATGGCCTCAAGTTGCGCCAGGGGAGGTTTAGATTGGATATTAGGAAAAATTTCTTCACTGAAAGGGTTGTCAAGCACTGGAACAGGCTGCCCAGGGAAGTGGTGGAGTCACCATCCCTGGAGGTATTTAAAAGATGTGTAGATGCGCTTAGGGACATGGTTTAGTGGTGGACTTGGCAGTGTTAGGTTAACAGTTGGACTCGATGATCTTAAAGGTCTTTTCCAACCTAAACAGTTCTATGATTCTATGATTCTATTCTATGACTTCCACAGTTAATGCCTTTAGTGAAAAGCTGGTAATGGAAACATTTTATGAAAACAAATTCATGTTAAAGTGAAAATGTATTTTTAATAACTAAACTTTATCAAAGGAGGATAAGTAACTAAGACACTGTGAGGTCTTCATTTGTGTATAAACATAAACTCATTTATGTATAAACACACCCAAATATCAGATATAAAGTTTTACAATTATTACAATACATAATCACACTCAGTAAGAATCCTTAAATATCCCATAATTTGGTGACATCTTCCCAAGCCACCTAATGATTTGCTTTAAATCAAGCCAACTCAATATTTTTGGCAATTCAGTTTTACCCAGGTCTCCTTTAGGCTCCTTTTTTTTTAAAGAAATGGAAAATTATGAAATCTCCCTCTTTTATTGTTGCCACTTAAAGAAGGAAAAGTACTGAGGTTCATCTCATTTAACTTTAGTTCTTGAAAATTAGACATCCAGTCTTAGTCCATCATTTGGAAGCTGTTTATAAAGACCAAGGCACATCCATGGAGTGATTTATATACCTGTTGTAGGTGGCTAGATGAAGGTAATCTGGGGAGTTACAGAATACACTGTATCACCTTCCTTCCTATGTTAGTGTGCAACAAGGGACATGATAATGTTTTATGACATAAAATTAAAAACGTATTGATCTATCCACAGCTATATGAAGCTCAAAAGCTCTTCTGAAATGACAAAAAACATGCACTTTGAGTACAACAACTATCTTTTTGATATTGACATGAATTTCACATGTAATACTTTGAAGCATTTTTAAAATCAAGAAACTTTATTATTAAACCCTTACAATACTTTCTGCATATAAGCAGTAAATACACTCCATTAACTATAAAAATTCTAACCATTCTTTAAAAGCAAGGAAGATTTTTACCTGAAAATGTAAAGAAGATTTCATTCTGTAGACCTCCTCTCTGCATTTTTACATGATGGCATTCTGACTTAATTAATGTAACCTCACAAGAAATTTCAGCAACAAGTTTGCTTAGTATCTGAAGCAATGCTTTTTCAAAAGAAGTATTGTGAGAACTGTTGCAGGGGGCTGCATGATACTGGGCTGTGAACTCATAGTAATTTTTAGGATCAGAATAAGCTGCAGGAAAAAATGTGGAAGATGATGAGGAACATAAATAAAAAGAAGAAAAGTAATTTGTGTATTTGAAAATAAAATTGCCAATTTAAATCCTTAATTTATAAACAAAATCTATTTTGCACCCCCAGAGAATTTTTAATTATAAAATAGTGTATGCTGGGCCAGTTGGAAACACTTAAGAGATTTTTACAAGTCGACATTCTTATTTATATCCATAGGTAAAAGTCGTACTCTTTATTATTGTAATTTCAAAATTTTTGAATCAACAGAAGATTACAGTAAAGGGATCAGGATTATGAAAGCTAAGGTTAAGCATACAAAATACGCGTTAGTATGTGAGACAATATTTCATCTCACACATTATGGCCAGTTATAGTAGTATGCTATATATTTTTTAGTCAACTATCACAGAAGTATTTTAAAGGGCTTAAAAACTGAATCCTCTTCCCCAGAGATCAATAGAGGATGCAACTAATAAGATGAACAGGAATTCCTTCTCTGTGAGCAGAAGTAACTGAAAAAGCTTCCATATAGGTATGAAATTTACTTTTATGGATGGATCAATTATTTCACCTTTACTGCAAAGCTAAAAGCACACCTGGGCATCTTTTACAAATAAGCCAATGTACCATAAAACTCGTGTTTCTAGTTATTTCATGATAACCACTCTACTTACCCAAAGCTGAAGATCAACAGAGCACAATGTTAAATAGAAAATAGGAGTAACAGAACAAAGAACAGGGGTCATGATGTGGGTATAATCACAGAAAGGAGAAGGGGGCGGTGGGGAAGAAAGAACAAAGGAATAGAAACTGAACCAGCTGAAAGAAGAAGCAGAACATCCAAAATATGGTACCCAATTAAGACAGCTCATTAGATCCTCTACCTTGCTTTTGCCTCCCCCATTTCCTTTCCCTTGCTGCTGCATATTCCAGATTTTTTTGTATATACATATGAAACTTGAATTTTGTATGCTAACATTCAGATTGGATCCTTACTGAAGGATGTAAGTCTGCATTACTGAAAACTGTAACCTTTTCCATCAAAACTGTTTCAAAGAMACTTTTTCCTTTCCAGTTCTGTCAAGCAAGCTAGCTGCTAAAAGTCATGGTTATTCTGTATGAAGGCTACTGTGCCAAAGTAAAATTAATTTACATCAGAGGTTAATTTAGGTTATTGTGCTCTACCATGTTTCTAAATGATCACCGGTACTCATTTTAAATTCAAGATCAGACATAGTTCCTGCAGAAGGCAATAGGAGCTCTTGCCTACATCTCCACAAGAATAAAGTATCCTTTAAAGAAGAAGAGGAGAGCTAGTAATGAATAAATGACGTTGCCTTTACAATCTTTCACTTTATCAAAGACTTTTTACCTGCTGACGGAAGGAAAAGTAATCAGAACAGGAAAGAATAAGCTACAAATATTACATCATTAAATGATATGTACTTAAAAAACACAATCAGGTCATAATTAAGGCATTAACATGTGTGAAATAAATCCATTCGGCTGTGCTAAAATTAATCTCATAAAGAATAATTCAGTTTAAAATTATACTATTTTAATGTTATTAAGGATTACTGCCTATTCAGTTTGTTACATTTCATTACGTTTTATGTTTCTTTTTTTAAAAAGAACTGTATTCATAAGTTTCTCAGTCAGCCACTGAGCTTCATTTAAGGCTCTGTAAATGACATTAAATGAACTGCCTGGTAGTAACTAATATTAAAAACAATTTCCCAGAGAAACAGAATGTCTCTATCTCTGCAAATTAAATTCTAAATAAGCCTACTTATTTAAAAATAGCAACACACATTTTAAAAAATAAAACTTTTTCAACGCAACAACACACTTACCTGGATTGATAACTTACCATAAATAAGATATTTTATTATGAGGTTTTTATCAGGTTGCATTGCTGTTAGCTTATAAACAATGGAACAAGTGTAAACTCCACTCAGGTTGAAGTGTCTCAATACTAAAGTTCCTGTTGGTGATATTTGCACACTGCTATTTTCTAGTAAACATAAAAATGAAATAAATTTAGTTGTCATCATGAGAAAATGCAGAAAGTAAGGGTCCAAATGGTTATTTACTGTTAAGCTGTGCACAAAATAGTAATGTTATGGATTCAGCTGAAGGCACAGGACTCAGAAACTGAAGCTGATTGGGTGTCACTCAGTTCAGCATTATACAAATATGCCTTATTGCTAGTGTGTTTTTAAGTATTGGTTGACAAAGCAGTCCTAGAAACCTGTTTTTTATTTGATCTCAGACATCTATTGTTCTCTCCAATAACCACTTCCAAGAGCAAAAAACTCACAGGAAAAAAGGACAAAGTGGGCAAATAATCTCTTTTTATACCTCTATATAGTCAAACTGACTACTAACCTTTCAGTCTTCAGGAACTGCCTCATGAATTAGCTGCTGATGGTGTTTAACATGCAGTAAACTTCAAAGTAGGCAAGACAGGAAGTTCAAGTTAAGCAAGTATTGTATAACAGACCTTCCAAAAAAAATTATATGTATATGCCAAAATGAGAATCATGTATGTTTAAGATTGTAAAATAATCCTTCTGTATGGAAAGATACGCATTGTTACGGTGGCCAAAGTCTTAACACAATTCCTTAGTTCAAGGCAGAGAGGAAGTAGGATCCTACTTCAAAGGACAAATCATGAGCACGGTTCTTTAACTAGGTTTTTAAAGAGAAAGGAAAGCACTGCTTAAGGTCAGATTTGGGCACTGATAATGAGCCATACAGTTGTCCCATGTAGCCTGCATGTGGGTTACATGATGACAGTTGATGAGTCCTTTCCTGACTTGAAAAGTCCTCAGAGAGTAACAATATAGATATGGGTTTCTCAAATAGCAATATGCAGCCCATCTTGCTGGCAGCTGTCAAAGAAAACCTTGGGAACCACTAGATTAGAATCAATTATAATAGACTTCAAGGTAAAATACTTTGATAAAATATTTTGAGAATGGATTTTTGTTTCCATTTTCAGATGAAAAAAAAAAAAATCTTTTTAACATCCTAAATAATTTAGACCTTTTACATAGACGATGGAAGCGTAGACAATTAGTGTGTTGCAAAAGCAGCATATTTTTAGACTGAAAAAATCAATGCTAAGGACATGAGATCTATACTACACACATCGTAGGGCTTTTACTTCAGACCAGTCCTAATCTGGTTTTACAGATTGAGCATGCATTATTTCTCGAAGCAAACCTTTCCAATTAGCTTCATCCAAAAGGAATCCACTTTGTGCACTCAAAGACCAGACCATGATCCAGACAAAATGTGGTGAGTGGGTACAGTCAAGCAATTCACTTCAAAGCCACACTCCTATTTAAACTAACATGTTACTATAGATGCACGCTGATTTTCCTGGTATGCAATTTTAAGAAAGATATTGGGAAAAGAATAGCCTGATTGAAGTGCATCTTTTTACATACTTGGCAGGAGGGTATAGGACAACTTTGTTCCTCAGGAAACCATTTAATCTTTCAACTACCTTAATTTTGTCATATATATCACTGTGTTTAAAAAAAAAAAAATCAGGTGCTGGTAAAAAAGAGTACTATTAAAAAGACTGAAAGTGCAAATTCTTTGACAAGAATGGTTTAGGATTCTGTATCAACCTAGGCTCTCACATTAATGGCACACTGTCTTTCATTTTTTGGATGGTGAAGAGGTTTTTAATCTGATGATGAACTACTCAGGATGCTAAGTCTATAAAGTAGGATGTCACTTGCTACTGTATGCTGGAATACCTATCAGATTAATATTGTCAGAAAATCAGCATAGATTTAAGAAATATAGTTCTGATCTTTGGCATATGCAACTGCCCTGTGTGGGCCAAAAGCAGCAACACCGTTATTTGATAGCTGGATAGCTGGAGCACCTTTAAGATATATCACAGACAGTGTTGCTATACTTATAAAATGCATTACTGAACTGCAAAGATGACAAGAAGCCTGCAAAAGACAAAGCTTGGAAATCAGTGAAGAGATCTGTTCACAAATATTTTTTTGAAAGTACATCAGCAGAAATGGAAAAGTAAACTGTTCTTCTGATGGATTGAGTCACTGAGTTAATTATAGAATTTTACCCTACCTTGAACAATGAATGCTTCATATACCAGAAAAGATCAGAATGTTTACATAGCAACCATTAATTATTTTAAATGTGTGTAAAGAATCTCCTTTTGGATCATGAAATCAAGAGCATGTCATGTTGTTGGTTTTGGGTTTTTTTTCCTAGTGTTACAAAAGAAACCACACTTAAAATGCCTTGCTCCATGGGATTATCTGGATGAATACTGCCTACTCAGATGAATTTGGGTTCACAAACCAGACTGTTAGCTTTAAAATGAAATTTTAAAAGTGATTAAGCTATCCACCCTTTTCTTAAATCTAACATTTTTTCCATGTTATTCCTCTGCAGCAGGTTCAGTAAGACAGGTGAGCAGGATTTCACATCCCATTTTGTGATGTGAATTACATTATATGATTTAATATGCCTCTATTACACAGGAGGCATTTCATATGCATGATGGACAAAAAAGCAATGTGATCAAGTTCAGAGGTTCCCTGGAGTCAGTGAAAACTGGCATGATTTAAAACAGAACAGAAGTTCTTTTTTAATTCATGCTAAGAGGGGAAGCTAGACCATTTTCCAGGATCCTCAGGAATTAGAAGGATGCAAAACAGAGCTATTTCTGTAAAAATTATGTCACGGAGAATAAATTCTTTAACTTTCCATACCCTTGTATAATTATATTTAAAACTAAATGTTCCTATATTTTAGTTTCTCTGTTTACTAAACTTAAAACCAACAGATTGATTCTCCTTCCAGTTCTTTCAGTGCAAAAAATAGTTACTCCCCATCCTCCCATCCCATCTCTTATTCAGACCRGTTTTACAGTAGAGCAATTTCTGTATTTTGAAATTATATATTAAGAACAAAAGTAAATGACAGCAGAATCAGGCCAATGGACTTCTCAGAAACAGATTTTTCAGACATTAAGAAACAGCTATCAATCCAGATCATAAATTCTAATCTTCAGATTAAACTACTGAGCATGTTCAAATTTAAATATGCAGTATCAGTGCAATTCAGTGATGAAGTATACATGTACAGAAACAAAAGCTAACACGGTATATAGTAAACTTGAGTTCACCTGAAAAGTTTCTTAGGAATGAAACATACTCTGTTTTGTAGTCCAGACAGGACTCTGACAGTCTCTCAGGAAACAGGTATAAGTGATGTATCAGTTATAAGGATAGCATGAGTATACAGATATACACATCTACTAAAAGCAGCTTCATATTTCTTCTGATTCTCTTTCCTTCCCTGTCCACAGAAGAACTGTTTGATATACCAATAGTAGGTTTTAGAATATCTGGGGTTTGGCTTGTAGTTGAGAGTGCAGTATTTAATTTGTCGGTTACTTTGTTTTACAAAACTATAGTACACACTTTTTTCAGTCCTATGAAAGGATAGTCACAATCTTCCGACACAAATATTCCTTCTATGCATATATTAGGTGGCAATGTGTATGAAAAGCAGTAGATTTCCTGTAAATCCAAATCCCTAGGTTCATTTTCACCAAACTAGAACAGGCCTATTCCAATGTCTGCATTTGGAAATAAAGATCGAAGAAATGCTTTCTCTTTTTTGTTCTATTTAGCTGTTCAGAACACCATCAAAAATGCTGTTTTATGCAGTAAAACTTTAAGACATAAGAATTAATTATTTTAAAGTTTTTTTTCCTCCACTTGAAGTGTATTTTGAAAAACTCTTATTCTCAACCAGCCCAACAGCTGTTTAAAAACTCAAAGTACAATTTCCAGGTCTTAGTACAAAAGAGTCCCTATGGTAAGTGAAGAAAAATGACTTGCTAATTTTAAAGTTGTAATGATTTTAAATTACATTTTGTGCAGTATTTAATTTTTCATTAGTCTTTCAACTCCACATAAGTGGACTGGAACTACCTGTGAACAAAGCTGCTGGTTCAAAAAACAGAACTCTTTTTTAATGGCTACAGAAAGAAAAGTGTTTACTGCTCTTTGTGAGCTTTTACTGTAGTTATGAGGTTTGATGTATATAGCTAGACAGACTTTTGGAGCACAAAACACCTTCTTAGGGTGTGTGTCAAGGGCTGGTGTGCCTGAAAGAGAATCTGATTTTTCTATGACAGATAGTACAATGAAAGATAGGCTCGCTTCCTACAGATTTTATGCTTAACTAATTGCATTTATTTTGAAGCATTCCAAGAAGCAGTATTTTTTTAGTCTTTCCTAAAACTCAATTCACAATTTACATTTCCACTGAAAGGATTCTTTTCTTTCCTACAACCACACTGAAAAAGTATGAAATAGTGTATCAAGCAAGGTTTATGAATCCTAATTTCCTACTGTTACGGAAATTCGCTATGATAGGTATTAGAAGACTAACTAGTCACACTAAAACCCAGATGATTTTTACCACTTAGAGAGGATTACACCTGTTCTAAAAGGAGGCTGAATGATCAAATTCTTTTACACAGCAAACATTCCATGAGCTAGAAACTTTAAATAGCTTTTTGTCTGTTTATACTTTCTTTTCTCTGAGTCAACAAAAAAATGAATGCGACAACTGCCCTAGGAGACTAAGAAGTATCTTTGTGGTATTTACCTAAAATTGTGGTGTCTGAAGCTGAAGTCCTCTCATTACTGCTTTTTTAAGATAATTTTTCTAAAACCTCTCTCATCCCTATAGAAAGTTATGTCAGGAAAACACAAGTTTTCTTCTCTTACTGAAATGTTTTTTGCCCGCCTGCTGCTGATTCTAGTACACCTGAAGTTGCGACAGAACCAAGAACCTCTGCCACCATAGCTTTTTTGCTAGTGAACCAAGGCTGCCATAGTGACTTGGGATACTACTGAAGCAATCTGCCTGAAGAGATTTAAACCTGTCAACTGGAAGAAGTCTGAGGTCGCCATGGTTTTCTGTTCTACACTGTTGAAACTGCAGTTTGAGTAAACAGAAGCCAGGGGGGTGAAACAGGCAATTTTTGTTAATTGTGAATCAGAAGGTTGTCTTCTGTCTGATCAGATTAAGCTCAGTACTTAAACACATGACAATATACCTGGTACTGTGTCTGTCATGCATCACAGACTGGGCATCAAAATATATCAGTTACAATGCAGGATACTCAGCTAACCAGAATATATCCATTCCAAGGGATATTAACAGTTTCATGTAAAATGACGTAGCCCACAGGCTTAAGTATAAGCAAAACCACCTATACCACTCTGAGGCAAAGAATACTAAAAATTCTTTCTGAGGGCGAAGTCTGTTATCAGATCCAGAGCAAAAACACAGCGTAGTGTTAGATGTCATATAAATGTGAAATGCTCTACTATGAAGGTTGGCATGTAGAGGATTAAGAATGAAGAATCTCAATGGTGTAAACGGTATTTCAGATTGTGCAACAGGAAAAGTTACTTGAAAATATAAGACCAAGGACAGAGTTCTGATAGACAGCAGTATAGACTAAGAGGAAAGCAAAGAGGATTTGGAAACACTGCCATTGTAAAAGGATGAATGGTTCATAAACTAAATTGTAAACTAAAACAAGAGATTAAACAGGTTTATAAATTCATCACAATGCTTGTTGTCCTTTTTAAAAATGAAATTACACTAAACAATAAATGAGACATACACGGAAGGAAAGAAAAAAAACAGAACTCAGGTTCCCTGCTCAGACTAGGAAAGATATTCCTGATGAGCCAGTCATGATCTCTAAGCAATCCTAGTTATGTGAGAAAAATAACGTATGTACAAGTACTCCATGCAGAAACAGTGATTTGGGGTTTTCATGCCATACTAGCAGATTAGGACAATGTTTTCATTAGAGGCATATTTCTGAAGAAGAATGTTTAAATTCTCCATGAGCAGATTAACCAGAAGTTGAAGCTGGCAAGGGATGTGAAGGGCCAACAGAAACACATGCAACTGAGGAAGAGCAATAAAAATGTTGGCCCCAGGCTGAAGGGGCTGTATGACCTAGTGACAAATGTCATAAAAAACACTGAGGTACTCAACACCCCCTTTGTTTCACTCATTCCTAGCAAGGGCTCCTTTCCAGCCCTGCCCCAGGCTCTACCAGGGTTTAGGGGAGATGCTACAGGGAGAGAGAAGTGTGGTGTTAGGGACTTACTTAAGCGAGCTGGACATATACAAGTTTATAGACCAGAATGAGATACATCTGAGGATGCTGAGGGAGCCGACTAATTAATGACTGTTGTTTATTTTGATGGTGATGAGGTCCCCAAATGACCAGAAAGACCAAAAAGATACATCCATTGTAAAAATAGGCAAGGAAGAAGACCCAGGGAATCACAGGTCAGCCATCCTCACCTCAGGCCCTGCAAAGATGATACAACTGCTGGAAGTCATTTCCAGACGCATGAATGCCAAGACAGTGATAGAGAACAGGCAGCATCAATTTGCCATTGGCAAATCATGGCTGACCAGCCTGAGTGTCTTCTGGAATTAAATGACTGCCTCTGAGGATGAGGGGAAAGCAGTAGATGTCATATACACTGAAAGCCTTTAGCAAGGATTTCAGTATGGTCATCCATCACATCCTTGTAGCCCAACTATGGACATATGGACTAGATGAGTGGAATACAAGATGGATGAAAAACTGTCTGCATTGGCATTTTGGTCTACCTAGCAGCCAGTTATGAAGAGCTTTCCTCAGGGCTGACAAAAGCACCAGAACTGCTTAACATCTTTACCAGTGGCCTACACCACAGGATTGAATGCCTTCTTGTCCAGTATGTAAAAGACATCAAATTGGTGGGGGGGCTGAAACACTACACGATATTGCTGCCATTCAGTGGGACCTTGCACGACCAGAGAGACAGTCTGCCAGAAACCTCATGAAGTTCAACAGTGATAAATGCAAAGTCCTACACCTGAAACAGAGTAAGAGCAACAACATATGCAGATGGGGACCAGATGACTTGGGAGCCGCCCTGCAAAAAAGTACCTGGGAGTCCTGGTGGAAATTAAACCAAACATGAATCAGAATCACACTTTTGCAGCAGTGAAGGCTAACTACATACTGGGCTGCATTACTGTCCTGGTTTCGGCTGGGATAGAGTTAATTTTCTTCCTAGTGCTGTATTTTGGATTTAGTATGAAAAGAATGTTGATAACACACTGATGTTTTTAGTTGTTGCTAAGTAGTCTACTAGTCAAGGACTTTTCAGCTTCCCATGCTCTGCCAGGTGCACAAGAAGCTGGGAGGGAGCATAGCCGGGAC
>JAYKAV010003282.1:242884-290659 GCA_035582835.1 Phoebastria nigripes
TTTTTTTTTCCCGATTCTCTCCCCCATCCCACTGAGGGGAGGGGGGAGTGAGCGAGCGGCTGTGTGGTGTTTGGCTGCCTGCCAGGTTAAACCACAACAATTAGCAACAGTATATCCAGCAGGTCAAAGAAGTGATTATTCTCTCCCTGCTTGGCACTCATTTGGGCGCTCTGGAACACTGTGTCCAGTTTTGACTCCTCAGTACAAGAGAGATAACTAACAAACTGCAGCAAGTCAACAAGAAGGCTTTCTGAGATGATTAGGGAGTTGGAGCATAGGACAAGTGGCAGAGGAAACTGGGATTTTTACCCTAGAGAAGTCTAAGGAGGGAATTGCAGTCCTTCACTACCTAAGGGGAGATACAGGGAAGAATAACCCATACTTTTTAAGAGGTGCACCACAAAAGGACAAGCAGCAACAATGACAAGTTGCAATAAGGGAAATTATGATTGAAAATAAGAAAAAAAGAGGAAGAGGTTGCACAAAAAAGACAGAAAATCTCCAAGGATAGAGATTCCCCACACTCAAGTGGTCAAGGCACTGAGCAACTTTGTATCTGAAGGTAGACTGTCATTGAGCAGGCAGTTGAGCTAGATCACACTGCCCACCATCCTATTATCCTATCCTTGCAGAACACTCCCAGCTGTCTCTCAGTGCAGCAAAGAATGTCATCCTCAGCCTCTGTTGCATCTAACATGCCCTGCTCCATCTAGTACTGTTTAGAGATGGCACCATTCTTTACAGAGATCTGAAAATGTGTTTTAGTTTGGTTATCTCACCCCTTTCTTTCTGAAAAGTGAAAGTTAATTTATACGATATACATACTAACACTTGCAAAGTATCCTCAGTTACTTCTCCATTTACATTCCCACCTTTATAACCCTCATGCTGCTTTGGGGGGGGGAAGGGGAGAGGGTGTGGGGGGACATGTAAGAAAGTAAATCCTTACCTGAAGAAAGACCACCACGTGGTCCATTCCACTGGAATATTGGATCAATCAGTTCTAAGTTTCGCAGATGATTTGTAAGACATAAAATACGTGGACTGTTGTGATTCAGCTTGACATAAACTTTAACTGAACAAAAAATTATCATTAGCATCACGTATTTATCAATGGTATCCTAACAGTGAGCTATATAAATTTCAAGACAGTGGTTCAACAATAATCTTGAATGGAGTTCTAATTTTGGGACTCGTTCTGTTATCTCTACCATCAAAATGAAATACAAAATAGAGAGCAGGTTTGTTTTCTCTGGAAAATAAAATTAAGAAAATTCTTTCTAGTTCTAGGCTTATCTGGTTGTGTAAACAAGAAGCGCAGTGCACTGTCAATTGGTCTCTAACACACACATGGAGAGAGTGAAGTTGCAGGATACTCAGACTTGAAAGCTTGCTGTTTCCGTTCTATTAGCAATTGCCTTTTAGCAGTGTATGATGTATTTGCTTAAAAAGGGTTTAGTGTTGTAGCTCACTAAATGGTGAGCTGCCTATTGTTTAATTCAGACATAATGAGATAGGAAGCAAACTGAGTAAGGTAAGGATTTACTTTGTCTTTTCCCATGGTAAAGCAGGTGTGCATGTCTTCTATGCGATTTGTAGCATACAGGTCCTTCTAGATCTTCAGTTGTTTCTAAAAGCCACAATTGGTGTAGTCATAATCACTTCCATAATATGCAGGATTTCAGTGTGTACAATTTGTTTTATTTCCCTTCCCACTGACATTCTGCAAAGCATTTGTCCTCTTCAGAAGCATGGGATGCTAGATATTTATGCTCTAGTGAGGTCTAAACTTGAATATGCCATGCTTTGTGTAAGGCTACCCTAATGCCACTGAAAAGCTACAATTAGTATAAAACATTACAGCTACTACATTTGTGATTTTGAGAATGTGACTAATAATTAAAACTTAATCAAATAAGGAAATTACCACAATGTTAKCTTACCACTGACTATTTCAGATTCCCTGCAAGTGGAAAACAGTTTAAGCATTTGTTGCAGGAAGGGATTAATGCTCTGAAAAACAGTTTTCACTTTTCCATTGTGGCAACTGGCSGTAATGCCACCACAGTTTTCTATCCTCTCCAAGTATGATTGTTTGCTTTCATTAAAAAGATTAAAAACCACTTATATTCACATTACAGTATTGAGTTTTTTAAACAGAATAAAGACTTAGATACAAAATTTAATACATAAGAATAACTTCAGAATTTTGATAAGTCTTAAGATCAGGAGGTATGTCCATCCCAGCTAATAATTGGTTTTTTACAGTAGCTTATATTGCAGAAAACAGCAAAGTATATATTTTCAATTGTACAAYAGTATATCATGGAAATAAATGTCGTTTACAGGTGGTGTTTCAGTTTTTAACCCAGAAGCATGAAAATTAATACAAATTCTACGTGTTAATGCAACTGCCAACATCATTAGTCTTTTTCCATTGCAAATCCTTTATACTTTTTCTCAAAATTTACTAACCGACTGGCTTTAGTAATAGTCTATTGGGGCAAAATTGTATACATTGCATATCTCTCCCATTTCACATTTTGTTTTTATATTTCCTCAAGGTCACTTTGTTCTGTCTTGTAGCAATATTAAAAAAAATTACATATCCATAACAAAAAGTAACAAAATTATGGTGTCATTATTATAATAACCTGCCAAGATGGTAAATTCTGTCCCACCACTGTAAATTTCCATGACAGTTTTGTAAACATGTATCATAGGAATAATATAACAGAAGGGCATATGATAGAAAATAATGGCTGAAAAAATATCTACCAGGTATAAGCTTATTCTTCTTCTTTCAAAATAAAGTCTTACTCTTTTAATTAAAGTTCTTTGCTATTTTTCTTATTTGTTCATATCTCTCCATTATAAAAATTTACCTTAGATAGTGATCCAAAAAATAACATTTATGTCAGGTATTTTAAAAGTGCAGGATTTTAATAGTGTAGCATTGTATTTAACCAAATTTTGGTGAAAAAACCCTTCAAAATAGAGATGTTGCCCAGCATCTCAAAAGAACACTGGAGCCAAGTCTAGTATACTCACAATGGTCTGTCCCAGAGAAGGTGGAAACATTCTTTATTAATACTAAATTGCTTAGAAACAGAGTTGGGACAAAATATTTTAATCTTGCCTTCTAACTTTCACATTGCCCTGTGCCATTCAAGTAGTAGCCATRTTTACAGACATGAGTCAGAATCAGAAAAGAGAAAAAGTACGCTAATAGGATGAACCTTTAGACCACTCAGAGCCATTTTTTAACATTAATGCTAAATAATATTATTAGTTAAACTACTAAAAGAAACCTTTAAAAACAAATTATTTCCCAGAATTGTTTCAACTTTGGATGAAAATTGATATGTCTGAGAATTTTTACCAAAAAAAAGGTCAAAAAATGTTGCTTTTTAGCATTCCCCCCAACAACAGAAGTATCACTTCTAGATATGCTACTAGTAAAGCTATAACTGGAAAACACACACAGAGAAAACTATGGGGAAGAGTATTACTGAAACCAAGCCGGCAACATGCATTTAGAGAAAAACCAACATGAGTAAATATATGTCAATGAGGAACAGCCTGGTCTTTAATTTAATTTACAAATTTTCCAATAATTGTTTTGTTTAATGAGAAGAGAAAGTGATAATATTATATTCTGGAGTTAGATGGATTTAACTTAGAAAGTAATCAATTCTTATCTCTTCTTAATTTTTGTTGTAGAATGTAACATAAATTTCAAGTCTCAGGTTCTGTGTACATAACAAATAAGATGAAGTCAGAATACCTACAGTGCAAGAAAGCAGCATTTTGGAGCAAGAGTCCTACAGCCAGGTGGAAGAGTACACAGAACATTGTTATTTTTCTAACAATTACAGAAAATAATTATCTTGGTTTCATAAAAATTATGAGTGAGAATAAAAAAAMCTATGAAAAATAAATTCCAATTGCAGAAATATATGCTGTGGGATAGCCTATTAAGTATACATAAGTCAATACAGAATTGTAATTAATTAAACCACTTAAAACCATTTAAAACAATTCAACAACAAGGGATATGATAAAGACTATTTATCTTTAAATATTGAAATGTTCACTAAAATTTGTTACACTATGTTTGAAGAAAAATACCTGGAAATATGACAGATCCCACTATTTTTAAGCTATTGTGTCTTGGCCCTGAACTTCTTAAAAATATCTTTGAGGGCTGAACTGTTAAAAGATAAAACAATGACATTAATACAACTATTTAATTTACCTGAAAAAGCAAGCAGCATACTTTAGGTTAATCTACACCCTTTAATAGACTTGTTCATCAATGGATATTAAGTTAATACTTAATTTGTTGCCTACTGTCTTATACAACACTACTCTCATTAAGGCAACAAAAAACAATGACAAAGGCCTGATATAGAAAAAGCATCCTTATTCCAAACAGCACTTAAGTTTAGATTTAGTTTTAAATATATTCATGTTTTACAAAAGAACTGTCACATTTTAAATTAAGGCTGTCCAAAATGGGGATAATGGGGATACGCACTGTCCGAAATGAGGATAAAATTTAGCTGCATTGTTACGATACCCTCAGTCAGGATGTCAATCAATGTGTATACTGACCATTAATGAAGTAATGACCTTGGGTTCTGTCATGACTCTGATTTTCTTAATTTCCCCGTGAAAAGAAATATAAGGTATTTTATGGCTATTTTCATTTGCATTTCTTCTATTTTAAATAGAAATTAAAAACATGTTCATAAAGTTCTCAAAGCTTTGCAAGACATACAAGGCTTCTGAAAGGAAACTTAAAGAATCTTTCAGGTGGACATTATAGTACAAGTCAGATCTGAGTTTCTTTTACAGAGTTTCCAGAGATACAGAACTGAAGCCAGCGGAAAGATAATGGCTATTAGACCTCTCAGCATTTTGTGTTCTTTGTCTCCACCTCCTGCTTGGAAAGAATGCGGGCTACTGGGAATTAAGGTATGCTCGTGATTTCTAATTCTTTCAGGGAATCTGGGAAAGAAAGTAAATAACAAAGGAATAGAAAGCCTTGAGTACAAAAGACAGCAATAAAATACTGAACATAGCAGTAGCAATTATTTTATGAAGATGGGCTAAATAATTATGTGGCACCAGATCAGTGCTTGTTGCAGGTTTAATATTCAAAAACTAAAAGCAGCAATAAATACCCTGGTAAACTGGTTATAGATTAAGGCATTTGTTGGGGACAATGAGAGTGGGGTTGAGTCCCAGTTTTGTTTTGATTTATCTTGATTTAAGCAATAATGGGAAATTATCAATTCACCCCATCTACTATACAAATGGTAATTGTACTTCTCTACAGTGTTGTTACGGAAAACAGAAGCAAGGCAGATTCTTCAGCTATCAGGACAAGATAATCAAGGTAAGTTAAAAGAACTGCCTGTACTTGTCATTTCAGAATGTAAGCAGAGTACGCCATTGAAAATACTTAGAAAGTAGGAAGAAATAAAACCTTGCTTGAGAAAAAAAAAAAAAAACTGAGAGAAGATAATCATAAGAGTAGTCTCATATACGATGGATTTCTGTGATTAACAGTTTAATTTACTTTGCAATATTTCACTGTGTACCACTTCCACAACTTACTTTGAGGAGTAAAATTTTTCAAATAACTTCATTTTCCCCAAAGACCTCCGAGAAGGATTGGAGAGTTTTTATTGAAAAACAAAATGGATTCAAATTTTCTCACTGGAATATTTATGTTAAGTCTTTTAGAATTCTGCTGCACTGGCAGAAACAAAACTAATTTTTCACTAAAATTCAGCTCCCAAAAGAACATGATCAGATTCTCCATTGACAAAAATCAGCATATGCTTTGATTTTAATAAAAGTGTACTAATTTATAGCAAATTATAAATCCTACCTGAAAAACAGCCCATTTTAAAATTCCTTCTGCCTCTATTATCTGTCCACATGATCCATAAATATTTTATGAACTGTCAAGTTGATTTATGTATCATAATTGGAAAGGAAAAACATAATCCACCAAAAAAAATTAATGAGATTAAAACTGAAAACAACAATCTTATACAGCAAGTATTCAAAGTTTATGAGACGGCAACTGAACAAATGCATCTAGCAAAGTTAAGCATTGCAAACTGACAAGGTATGAGCAGATATACATAACTTTATGGGATGTTTAGGCACTACTTAATCGATGCAGAAGGAAAGTAATATTTTTTTACAATAATAATTTAAACCCAAAGATGGAGCTCTTGAACTGTTTATTTAAAAAGAACTAGAAAAAGTGGAAGCAATATGGTTACTGAAGGAAGATAATCTAAAATTTCTGGAATTACTTTTTTGGTATCTTCAATGACAATGCATGCTAGATTTTGAGAAAGTCAGTTTAAATGCTCTTTCATGTGTATACATGTTCCATTTGCATAGCAGCCATTGCAGTCAGTGAACGTGTCTGTCCCCACATGAATCCCAACTCTCATACACTCTTTCCCTCACTTTCTACACTGCCTTTTAAATTTTTTTCAAGCCTTTTTTTCAGGTTTCCTACTTAAATTCATTTGCTCTCCTCCTAGTCACCTGGAATTTAAATGGCACTTCCTGCAGCGGTTTCTAGCAAAAATGATCTTCCAATTCTCACTCTCCATTTTAAGAGTGCATATGATCAGGTTAAAAAGAAGCTTTTCATAGAAAAAAAAAGTATCAAGAGGTCATTAAGTCCCACAGAAAGAGCAACAAAAACAATAAAGGACAAGGGAAGTGCTTAATCTGCACTTTAAAGTTATTAAATATATTCTTCCATCCCTTCAATTTGAACCTGCACTTAACAAGCAGTGAGAAAAGCTAAGTTTCACTCATTTTTGAGAAAAAAGAGATTTTTGAGATTTCTGAATTAATTCCCCCAATTAAGTTTTTAAGCACTCCAATGCACTAGAAATATATAGGGTCTGATTCCTCATTGCTTGTACTTCTTACAGGCATAATACAAGGTGTGAGCAACAGTTCCTTTTGCAGAATAACACAGATGAAGAGAAATAGGTTTACATCACTATCAGACACGTGGAAGTTTAGGGTAATTCATCCCCAAGTCCGGGGTGATTCAAACTTCCCAGCTGCCTGAAGAGCCGTCCCCAAAGACTGGAATCCAAGGGTACATTTGCCATATAAAGTAGCTCTGTTACTTGAGGATTCATTGGGCTACTTTAAAATCTGATGGAGTTAAATTCAACAACTTTACTACTAATTTATGCCACCAAAACAGGCCTAAGATCCTGCAGAGAGTTAACTTTAAGTGTAAAATGCTAACACCCTGTTTGATGCGTTTAAAATCTACTTGGCAGATGTATAAATTCTACCCAAACACTGAGAGAAATTGAGCTCATGTATTTCTAAGGGCTTCTGCCTATAGGGGGAAGAGTCTCAATTCGAGATCAGAAGTAGCAGGTGGGTTGTACCTGCACCGACAAACAACCCCTCCTGCTCCTCCCTGGTCGGAGGGCGTTATAACAGTCCCAGGTAAAGAGGGGTCCCTCCCCACTTCCTGCCCAAAGGAGGAATCCGGGTAGGTTAGTACTAACCGAATCAGCATTCATTCCTATGCCCACTGAGTTGAAAGAGAATGCCATTCACCCACTCAAAGTTTCACATAAAGTATATTCTACTATTTCACAAAATATTTTATTCTGAATCTTTTAGTCTTAAAATGAACATTACCCTTGCAAAATTAACCATCTTCAACATAATTCATCAGAAAATTAAATTTGGTCTGAAAATTGCAGTGGCAGGAAACAGAGTTTAAAATGATCCTTAAATGAACAATCAATTTATTAATTAATAAAATACTGTATTACTAGAATGTTCAGTTGGCGTAATTTCAATTCATTTATTTAGAAATGAAAACTCTATGAAGCAATAGGAAAAGATTTATTTAAGTTATGGTAATTGCTAAAAGTTTTTTCAAAGTAATTATGTTTTGGGATAATTTTTGTAAAAAGATTTCTGCACCAAAAGAGTATATAAATAGCAATGCTACTTACTTAAGTTATTTTTGCTCAATCATGCTAATAGTCAAGTGTTTTTCTATATCCAAGTATTTTAATTACAGCTGGCATTTCTAAGCTGCCTATTAATGGTAAGTGTTGTGCAGAAATATTACCATTTCTATTACTAGTCATATGACAGTCATATAGGAGAAACCAAACTTCAGTTTCTAATCTGTCTCAGTTAAGTTTAACCCTTTGGACAAAAAGCCTGCAAGATATGAACCGTATTATGCTTTTCAAGTAGGCCTTCATATTTCCTTTCTGACAATTACACCACTAACACATTTCATAAGTTAGAAAGGAGACTTTTTTCCTTATCATATTGCAAGCTAAAGTTTAAAATGTTGTATCTTTTCAGTAAGATGGAAACTTCCTTCAGATGGCTCAGAAAAGTCAAATGTAACTAAGCCATTTTAAGAAACATGTTCCACATTGTCCTCAAAAAGTTTAATTATTAAGGAAAAACACATAAGCCAAAACTGACAGCAAAGTAGTAAACAAAAAACAAAATGAAAAATCCTTAAAGAAAAAGGTTCATATTCTTTATATGTCTGAACTCAGACTATATAAATAACACCCCAGTGCAATAAAATTGAAGTAACTGTCTTCTTTGAAGTTGACAATGTCTATTATGCCTACTAAAACCAAAGACAGAAGAAATACTATGACAACAAGGTTTCAGTGAATATATACTGAAATACTACACATGGTTTTCCCATTTTTGTCAGAGAGTAGAAGAACTTTGAACTTCACCTCTGATCTCGCTCCTGGAAAAGACCTTGACTTTCTAAAGGAATTGGTGAAACTCAATTATAACCAGATCATGGAATAAGAAGATCTGGCGTGTATGCACAGTAACGTACAAATTAAATAATCTAATTTAATACTATCAGAAAGCCTAAGTGATTTACTACGGTCAAATTTTAAAACCTTGCTAGGAAGCAGAGACTGTCATTTCAGGCCATTCCCAGTCTTAGAGTTGAGAGGCCATACAACTGAGGTTCCCAATCAGTGACAGCTGACAGCTACAATTATGCACACAGTGGATACAAGATCAGCATTAGTACACCAGAAACGTACAGTCTTGGCATCCTACCACATAACTATTTCTGTACCTCAGAGCCTTCAACAAAGTGATGCAGCTCTTTTAGCTGAGAACCAAAGTTACCGGCTACTCACTGCCCATGCAACTCGCCTGTGGTGTTAGACCCCCTCAGGCATGCAGCTCCTTTGGTACATAGGAAGAGAAACACCCCTCTCCCCAGCATTCACTGTTCATTTTTGAGGAAAAAAAGATTACTTAGATAATCCTTTAGCTTTCCTACGTCCATCTCCACCTCCACATGTGGAAGGTAAGCTTAATCCCAGTGGTCAATACGGTGGGTGTAGGTGGGCAAAAGCACTGACAGGTATTTAACAAAACCCACAGGGGAAAGCTGGAGTTTAAAGGGCACAGGTCCTGTATTATGGAACAGCACACCCCAGGTATCAACACAAACTTAAAACTACCAGGCTGTAAAGAGGGTCACATATGTAGCGACACACGTATCTGCTTTTGTAGGACAGAGTAAATAAATGCATGAGGGCAAGTCTTACGAGGAGCAGCTGAGGGAACTGGGGGTGTTTAGCCTGGAGAAGAGGAGGCTGAGGGGAGACCTTATCGTGCTCTACAACTACCTGAAAGGAGGTTGCAGCAAGGTGGGGGTCGGTCTCTTTTCCCAAGTAACTAGCGATAGGACGAGAGGAAATGGCCTCAAGTTGCACCAYGGGAGGTTTAGATTGGGTATTAGGAAAAATTTCTTCACCAAAAGGGTTGTCAAGCATTGGAACAGGCTGCYCAGGGAAGCAGTTGAGTCCCAATCCCTGGAGGTATTTAAAAGATGTGTGGATGTGGTGCTTAGGGACATGGTTTAGTGGTGGATGTGGCAGTGCTAGTTAACGGTTGGACTCAATGGTCTTAAGGGTCTTTTCCAACCTAAATGATTTTATGATTCTATGATTCTATGACAAAGGCATAGGCAGGGAGTGAACTCAGGAAAACCTGTAAAATTCACACCCGATGCTCCAGGCAGGCAGGGACACGAGACGGCAAGGTTTCGGAGCTGCCACCACCGCCTTCCCCGAGCTGCGTGTCCAGGCCCTGTGGGGAAGGGGCAGCCTGTGGTTCGATCCTGCCATCCCGGCACCTGCCCGAGGCCTCGGGTGTCGCCGGCCTGAGGCGAGAGGCACCCCGGCGACGGCCGCCGGGCGGCGCCACCCCATCGCCCGGGAGGGTACCTGCGGGGGGTGCCTGCAGCAGGACGAGCAGGAGGAGGAGGAGAAGGAGGCGGGCCTGGAGGCGGCCGGCGGCGGCCGTTGCCCGGCGGCAGCCCCGCGCCCTACCATGCGCCGCACGCCACATCGCCACAGGCCCCAGCGCCTCTTCCGACCGCTCGGGCGCGCGGCAGCCGTTAACCGCCCCCAACGGCCGCCCGGCCGCCTGGCGAGGCGCGCTGGGCAGGCGCGGCGAGGCGAGTCCGGCCGCGCCCCGTCCGGCGCGGCGCGATGAGGGCGAGCCGCGGGGGAGGAGGCGACTTCGGCGCCCTCCGGCCTTCCCTGCCGTCACCCGCTGCGGGGAAGTCAGCGGCGGGGCTTTCCCAGCCGCAGTGCCAAGCTCTGCACTTGCGTCTCTGGCGAAAGAGGGGAGGGGGGGAGGCTTTCACATCCTCAAACCCCAGGGAAACATCTGCCGCCGCGGCAGCTCCATCGTCAATCGTCCAGCTGCTGGGTTATACATAATTAATCCCAATCTATTAACGCACCAGCAGCCCCGCACCTCTGCTCCAGGGGCAGCTCCTTTGAAACAGCCAGGCCTGAGGTGGTGCAGACTGCACCGGGGGGTGGCCAAAGGTACAGTGAAGTTGCTTCATGCTCACTGCAGTTGTTCCTAAAAAAAAAGAGAGCAAGGAAGTTTCCACTGCAAAACCAAAGAACTGTGCTGATCTAGTCACTGTCATGAGCATTTGCAGCTGTGCTGTTCAGTCTTTATTGTGCTGCTACAAAAAGGCAATTAAGAAAGTGTCTGGAATCCCCAGACATTTGCAGGTTTCTGTGGCATAAGAGTATTTAATTTGTAGTAGGTTAGAGAAAGGATTTTTTGAAAGAATGGAGGGGAAGAAAATGCGGTATCTGGGAAGCAAATAGAGTCCGGCAGGAAAATTTCACTCTATTGAAAAATTTGGTGTGTTGTTACTGTGCTAGAGAAGAAAAATAGCTGTTTACATCAAAGAACCAAGAAGACTGCTCCACGGGAATCCTGAAGCAAAACAAAAGGCTGACATCTAGTAAAGAGGACTAGCTTAGATATATGACCAGCTCATCCATGTGCTTCCTTAAAGCACAGATAACTTCTGAAAATTGACAGTAGAAATAATTCAGCCTTACTTGGCAAATTTACTTCCCAGGATAATCTGGACAGAGTCCCTGTGAACAAAATCCAAGATAAAGCTTTAATTGCATTTCACTCTGCAAAATGAATGCAACAAAACATGAGTCATCCTTGCAATGCCTTCCATCCTGTGCCTTACCTGGGTCCCATGTCTTTGCCTCTCCTGCCATCTCTTTCTAAAGCTTTCCAGGAGAAGGTAAGCAGTGGGGAAGAAGGTCAGTCTGCAACACTGGATGTTATTTCTAGTGTAAAACTGATTATATTTGGTATGGAGATTACTGAGTGTCAGTAAATATAGACACCAGTATGGCACTTTAAAGGCTTGTTACTGGCAGAAGTGAAAATTTGGAAGTATCTTTTCACTAACTTGAATGTACAAGTATGATAGAAAGTGGACACAAGGTATGTCAGACAAAGAGTTCTGTGTTTTCATAGTGTTGGCTTAGCCTTACAATGCCGGTACTGCATATACAATGTTCTCAGCTGTCACTTTTTACCCATTTTCGTTCTTGTGACCTATATACGAAAGCTGTCTTAATAAAGAAGGAAGCTTTATTTATTTATTTGTTTCTCCTCCAGCAGCAAACTACTCCAGAAAAACCCCACCATGATTCTGCATTATGGAACACAACTTTTTATTACTATAAACCTGTACTGTAATAAATATTAGGCCCATTTCTGATTTCATGTTAATCAAGAGCAAGTTAGGAATTCAGGGAAGTTACATCTGTGCGAGACTAACATAAAATGAGAGAATGATCAGACTCTGTGCGCTAATTTTTCCTGACAAGGCCACAAAATAAAGGCCCCCATAATGTAAATTGAGCTGTCCAATGTAGTTTGTAGTTTGATTTTTCTGCAGTGCCAGACCTTTGCAGATGGCACTGAATTCATGCAGAGAGGACCTCTATAAATCAGACTGGTTTTGTTTAGATTGCTAAATGAAGACCGTCGAGCTTGGGATTAGGATATAAGTGCTGCATATTCTGACCTTTGCCAACCTGATAGAACAAATGGCAAAACTCTGGAGGAAATTAAGCTGCGTGGAAAACTCTGGTGTCAATGTGATTTACTTATTCCAAGTAATAATTGTAGGTTTTCTCGATTTGCATTTCTCTGAGGTTGTGTTTGATAAATTTTGTTTGTGTTAAATCTGTGTTTCAATTTARTTCATATTTGTGATCTAGATACCAACAGAATAGCTTATTTTAAAATACCTCAATGAAAACACTGTATAATTCTTATTAAGATTGAAAACTTCTTAATTTTGCCTCTACTAGATGAATAAGTAATTGGTAGTGCCATTTCAAGTTGCTACGTGTATCCACTTGAAGGGCTAGATTACTGTGGTATGCATGAACCATGTTTCACACTAGGAGACATTTCATTGTGAGGTGGTTTCCATCGTTACCAAGCAACAAAAAAACTCTCTGCTCATTCAATGGCTCTGTTCTTTTTGTACCATATTTGAGAAATCTCTTTTCAGGAAAAAATTCACTACTTAAACCACTGCCTGGCTCTTTATGCTTTCTATATACTGATCTTCTGGAGCATGACCTCTAGTTTTACTGCGGTTTGTTGGCTAGGACTTCAGAAACTTGTACAAACAGGAGCAAGTGAAGTCTTTTAAGTTTAGTGCCACATAAGGACAATGGAAGAGAATGACCGTGGTTTCCCATGGAGCTGAAAGGCAGGCAAGTGCCTTTAAATGTCTGCCTTGTCAGTTGAACCAGTTTACAAGATGGATCGCCAACAGTATCGAAGTCTGTTAAAGAAGATGTGCCTGCCTGTTGTGAGAGGTCCTGAGAACAGACATGGCTTTGCCAGCTTTGAAGAGAAAAACAGTAATTCTTCCCTTAAATTCAATCCATTCACCTCTCCAGTAGAGCCAAATTACCCTTTATTCCCACACCGGGATGATGTGCCTTTAGTGGATCCCTGCTCAGGTTTTGTGAGTCCAGGAGCAGATGCTTACCTGCATCCCAATGTTGGAAGAGCTATTGAATCCCTGGTGGACTACAGTGATTGGAAACCCCACCAGCGGGTCCCCGTCACAGGGAAGAGAGGCCAGCCTGCCCACAGGAGGCAGATGATCCTCCTGGAGGAAACCAGCCAGGACAGAAGGTGGAACTCCAGGGCTGTGCCAGCTGCTTCTGTCAGGGCACGACTCAGAGGTAAAGCAAACTACTATTTTTATTTCTTAATCACCAAAGAAATTGGTGATGCCTAACAAATAAATACAATTAGTTTCTGAGCTCCATTCCCCAATATTTGATGTTTGAACTGAATATAACAACTGCAGTAAAGTGTTTATATTTTTCATTGCCCCTGCTGTAGCAAAGAGGTACCAGTCAGCAAATTCTAATGAGCATTCTACTGCTAAAAAAAAAAGAAAAATCTTTGAAGATAAATAATGTTTAAAAAAATCTTATTTAGGTAAATTGTGAAGTTATATATGATAGTCCTAATGAGCACCTGTTTTAATGTAAAACAAAATAACAAATCACTCCAGAGTCGGGAAATCCCCTGGATATTTCTGTGTCTTTTAGTATTTCCTGACAAGTTGCAGTGCAGCGCATTTAAAGACCTATTCCAGTGTCTAGCTGATCAGAGAACAGAAGTTCTTTAGGACTGCTATCACATGTTGGTCAAAGTACATATTACCCTCTTATTTTATATCAATGTGTTACACATAAAGTTGGTCTGATCATTTCATATTGATTACAGCATCAAAATGGAAATTCACCCTTTTTAATGTGAAGCAAAATTGGGTTGGTGGTTAATATTTAGAATTTTCTGATGAAATGAAAATTCTGGAAAGGGGAAATATCTACCCAGGGCTTCTAAAGTCAGACATAATTAGCAGTAAGGGTTGAATTTTTATAAAGATTAAGCCAATTCCAGTGATTTTCATCAAAAAATGCTTATTACAGCTAGAACAAAATTTTATGACAACTCAGGCAACTTGCTCATAGATGGGAGGCATTTCTTAGAACATGGAAGAGAAATGTAAATAAGCTCCTTGTTCCATTTTACTATCAGAGATAACACTCTCACTTCGCGGTTAGCTATACTTTTATCCATGTTATTGTCACCGTAAAGTCTCTAAGTGCTATAAATTCAGGCACTGTTTTTGGTTCCTTGTTTCTGTCTTAGAACTTTGCATCTTAAATCACTTTAAGCTTACTGCAGTCATATAACAGAACCCAAAAGAACCCAAGAAACCACAAGGGATAAAAGAATAGACTCCATATTTTTCCTTTTTTTTCTTGCTCATCCCATATAATTTTCACTCTTATTTCTCAGTTACTGTGTTCTCCATTTACATATTAAATTAGACCTCAGACACCAGTCAGAACTGATCAGCTGTCTTTTTTTCTGAAAGCCTCTGGAAAATTGAAGGGGAAAGAAGATTTGAGATATGCAATTCTATCTGACTGTTAATTTTTCCAATGCAGAGAAAAGCAGACAGAGACAGAGATAGAGATACTCTGGCAGATAGAGACACACCTGAAGTGAACACAGACAAAATCTGAAACTGAATGTCATCAAGTCCTACTCCTACTAATTTTAAAATATAAGGGGTCAAAACCAGTGCACAGTTTTCAAACAACAGTGAGGTGCAGTGAAGCTTGTGAGACTGCTGGTTTTGTGAAACCTCTCTGCATATGTCTTTATGTGGTGATACAAGAATCTCACTTTTTCCTTTAAAGACAAAACAAAAAGATGTTCTGGCTTTCATGGTTTCTGGGAAACAGCTTAGAAATGTGAATGAGTACATCTTCAGTTTCTGACTCAGAATCCAAACCAGAAATTCCCCAAATTCATTATCCGTCATTGAATCCTGCTTTGTCAGATTAGGGGATTAGTTTAAGTAATAAACTGAAACTGACGGTATCATTAAGCTTGTCATTAGTTAAAAGTGACAAAGCCAAGACACTGAGTTCCCAACTTGGACAAGAACAGATCATGCCATTTTCAATCCTGTGGACTGAGAAACTCATTAGGGGCATTGAAACCTCCAGAAAGTTGACTTAAAGAAAAAATTATTGTCATTTTTACGCTAGATCTTTCCACTGAAAGCAAAAAGAGAAGTAAATGTTAGAAGATTAATCATCCCAGCAGTAGGCCAGTAGTGTCAAGATGGCAAATTACAGTATACAGCACAAAAGCAGAGGTCTCTAGAACTGCATATGTACAATTATCAAAGCAAATGTAAAATTATATACATGTCCTCCTAAGGACATTGTAGCTGACATGCGTGTCTTACACATACAACACAAGGAATAACAGTTGTAACCTTTAGGTGTTTAATCAATGAACCAGAGGAAGACTATTTTTATGGAACTACTAGGACATATGGATGGATATATTTGAGCCATCTACCTCTATACTCTAGAGGGCACTAGTACATGCATACATATTAAGTAATTACAACATTTCAGACATAAAACTTAATGGAAGCATTTCCATATGAGTACAAGTTGTATATTTGCAGATAGCGTTTAAAGTTTACACAAAGCTGAGGCAATGAAGATGCAGCCACCATCTTTACTCCAAGCACGTTACCTGTTTAAAGAGACACTTTCCAAAAGAATTGTTTCAATCGGAGAGTGATTCAGTTTGAAAGCTCTTCATAGTGCAAAGATCCACAAATTCTGTCAAGGTTTTCAAAAGCAGCAACTTAAAGTTATAGCACACTGTGCAAAAAGCTCTTTTAAAAACCAGGTCGTATTATTTCAGTACCTACATATAGCATTAGGATACTAAACTTAGTCTCTTTTACTGAAAGCTGTGATTTTCTTTTAAACTTTGTCAGAGTGATTAGTTCTGCATGAACTAATTTTGCATTCTGCACAGTGGTTTTCAACTTTTAGTCTTTGAACTATTTTCTCCAAAGTGTACCTAAAATTTCTAAAAATAACTAGGAAAAGTAACTCTATTATGAATTAGCTTAAATTTGCTACATAAAGGTCTTCATATGCATTGGAAATTTTTAGGGGTCTGGAATTAAACTAAATGGTACGTTCTTGACACTAAATAATAGTTTCTAGTGTTCATAGGGTGGTGTGATGGCTGTGTGGCTGCCTACCCCTTTTAGTATGGTATAACAAAGTATATTTAGAAATACACCTTTCCCAAAGTCACCAAAAGCATTATGGCACAGCAGTTTGAATGATACTCTCATACATATCTCTTACCTTATTTATAGGATTATTTTGTGGGTTTTATCCTGATTCCCTAAGGAGACAAGTTGTTTCCATTCATCTTGTTTATTTATCTATTGGTTCTACCCTAATAACTTTTAACCCCATTGGCCAGTTTCTGCCAAATTTGACAGAGGTATAAACATCTCGAGGATAATTGCATCCCTGCAAGATTTTTGAAGGTTGAAGTCTGGGGAGAGGAGAAACAACAATGAGCGTTCCTCTTGAGGGAGCTGAAACTTAGGCATTATAACATCTTTCTATCTGGCAGCAGCTCAGTTGGTTATCAGCATGGTGTACTGGCTCACCAATCAGTACGTATGTGACTCTACAGCAACTGCAGGATATGGCCTCCTGGTCGGTAAGCCTGATTTACATGACCTGGTCAGGGAGAGCTCAAATTATTGGAATCTGAAGTTGGGAGGATGAAGGAGAGAAAGAAATATCTTTAGGAAATCAGTCACCTACTGCTCATGGAATAGCTTATTTATTGCTTTCAGGGTTGGCAAAGATTATGTAACTGTAGAAATGCAATATGCAATTACTAGTTCCGGTTGCATTAACAAGCTTTTATTACTATGTTTGCTAATTTGGATAATTTCCTTTATACGTTAGTACTGTACATGACAATATGTGAAGTAGGCCAAACCATATCAATGTATGTTGTGATATTATTTATCACTTACTTTCATCTTCCATGTAATTTAATGTATTTTTGTGGAAGTTTGTAATTCAGAGTGGTAACAGGTAACTGAACCTTGGTGCATCAATTTTTATGGGAAGCCATGAGTTGTTTTCATCGAGTTTAAAACAATAAGGATTGCTGCAAATTGATTAACACAATAGGAAGCCCTTTCTTTCAGGTTGGAGAACTCCAGTGAAAGTTGCTCCTGCCCTACCTGACCAAAACCATATTTTTGCATTTTGTATGGATCCCAATCTCAAGGCAAGTGTCTGGTGCCTGCTTGTAATGACAGAAAACATATTTAAATTATTTTGTTTCTAGTCTGCTTTCCATTTAATATACTTTTGGCAGTGATTACGGTAGTGTAGTRAAATCGGACTTTTTAATTTCTTCATCTAATTGTATTGAAATAAGGGCTATATTTCAGGTAGCTGTATGTTAGCATGACCAGATTTTAATGGTGGCCATCACTCCTATAATTTTCATTTTTTGTACCGTTACTCTAGTTAAGGGATTTAGACTGTAATGTGAGACTGATACTACCAATGTTAGTTATGTGTAACTGGAGACAGATATGTACAAAAGATACCAAAACCTCATACTTGGTATAAATAGTCATATATTTAATACTTAGGCACTGCCCTATTTGGTGCAAGTCACAAACAAATAAGTAAATCAAAATACATCAATGATTCCATAGCACAAGTCTAATTAAGTCTTTCCCATACTGAAAATGTAATGGCATCCTTCATCCTTCTACACTGATGAGACTATTCATAGTCCTTAAAGTGTTGCACATGCTTAAATAGTTAGAATAGAATAGAATAGAATAGAATAGAATAGAATAGAATAGAATAGAATAATATAGAACAGAACAGAATAGAACAGAACAGAACAGTTGGAAGGGACCTACAATGATCATCTAGTCCAACTGCCTGACCACTTCAGGGCTGACCAAAAGTTAAAGCATGTTGTTAAGGGCATTGTCCAAATGCCTCTTAAACACTGACAGGCTTGGGGCATTGACCACCTCTCTAGGAAGCCTGTTCCAGTGTTTGACCACCCTCCCGGTAAAGAAATGCTTCCTAATGTCCAGTCTAAACCTCCCCTGGTGCAGCTTTGAACCATTCCCACGTGTCCTGTCACTGGATACCAGGGAGGAGAGATCAACACCTCCCTCTCCACTTCTCTTCCTCAGGAAGCTGTGGAGAGCAATGAGGTTGCCCCTCAGCCTTCTTTTCTCCAAACTAGACAAGCCCAAAGTCCTTAGCCGCTCCTCACAGGACATGCCTTCCAGCCCCTTCACCAGCTTTGTTGCCCTCCTCTGGACGCATTCAAGGACCTTCACATCCTTCTTAAATTGTGGGGCCCAGAACTGCACACAGCACTCAAGGTGAGGCCGCACCAATGCTGAATACAGCGGGATGATCACCTCTTTTGACGGGCTGGTTATGCTGTGTTTGATGCACCCAGGATGCGGTTTGCCCTCTTGGCTGCCAGGGCACACTGCTGACTCATACTGAGCCTGCTGTCTACCAGCACCCCCAGATCCCTTTCTGCAGGGCTGCTCTCGAGCCACTCCTCTCCCAATTTATACTTGTGCCCAGCATTACTTCGTCCTAAGTGCAGAATCTGGCATTTCGACTTGTTAAATTTCATCCCATTAATAATAGCCCAATGCTCCAATCTATCTAGATCCCTCTGCAAGGCCTCCTGTCCCTCAAGAGAGTCAACAGCACCTCCCAGTTCGGTATCATCAGCAAACTTGCTAATGGTGCATTCAACTCCTGCATTCAGATCGTTGATGAATATGTTGAACAGAACTGGCCCTAGAACTGAACCCTGAGGAACACAATTTGTAGCAATGAACATCATACAAATATATCAGGCATATGTGAGGCACTGCAAAGTGCGTTTGCTATGCCATTTTATAAATAATGTAACAAATGGAAAGCTACATTCCTGAGGAGTAAAGAGGCAAGGACATTCTATTAGTTTCTAAACTTGTATTCACTATATTAAATTTTCCTTCCTGAGTAAAACAACTCAGAAATAGATCCATTCTTGATCTCCAGTGCTGGCTGGTGAAGTATGTGAAATTGCATGTTTCACATTCTGATGCAAAAGAAGATAGTAAAATAGGAAAATGCAGATACATACAGTTCACACTCTAAACAAGCAATCATAGTATGATATATGTTGATAGCATTGCTTTCTGCCATGTATTTGATTTCTCTTAGGAATCAAGTGATCCTTTTGCACGGTGGAGAGAAGAAAAAGCAAGGGACTATTTCTACAAGTCAAATACTCAGAAGTGAGACACCATTTCTTTTAAAAACAGTTTTTGCTTGTGCTTTGCTTCATTTTTTCATCTTCTTTTTGCTACTATGCACCTTTAGGTAGCAGGACATATAAGACTACAAAGAATTTTTCTATCACTCGGAACTTCTGGTGTTTTAACAGCATTTAGCATAGGATTCATCTCATGAACTTTAGTTATCTAAAAGCTTGCATCCAGTCTGTCCCTTTCATCTCCACTTCCTCTATAGACAGTGAAGAGAAACTGTAGTTTCCAAAAGGGCATTCTGTACATCTGTCTTCAACGCCCGTCACAGGCATGATATGACTGGTGTCTAATCTCTATTTATGTCTCATCTCACTTAACTGATTATTCAAATTTAGACAAAATAAAACCCATCATCACTGTAAGCTTATTGGAAGATAAACTCCCTCTTTCAATTAGTGAGTGAGAAAGTTTTAAAGAAGATAAGTCTGTGAAACTGTACCATAACTACTTGTTCCCCAACGAGCAACATGTAATTCCAGGCTTTTCATTTCCCTTTAAAGTAGAAATATACACCTTTGTTATTTTCTACATCCTTCTTTGTCACATAATTCCTTATGTAGCTACCAATGTCATTCGCTAATGATTATACAGGAAATTTTTTCTCTTCTTTTTTATTGTTGATCTAGAGCTTATGAAGAAGTTCCTTGGGATAATATATTGCCTTCCAAAATCCAGCCTCCAGAATCAACAGTGGAAGTGTTGGCTGATCCTGTTTCCCAGTGTTTCACAAAAAGGAGATACAATCCTGAACCTGAAATAAGCCAAGTCAGTGAACAATTTCTTGCCAACTGGTTTTAGGTTTTGCTAATGAAATGTAGCCTAAATTTTGTGTAGGTCATACATATAAACCCACAGCAATGTTTTCAAATAAAACCAGTCCCAAGTGAGCATTTAAGGTCATCAGCACACTCCAGTAACTGCCTCAAATGATTTCATATTTTTGCCCTCCCCCTCCCCTGTAAATTGGTATAGAAGAAGATATGCATGCACAGTATGAAAAGAGAGGATAAGGATATTGGTGAAAAAGTGGTTGATAGGAATGATGCTGTATCATAACAAATCTCACATTAAGTTAGTTGTGATTATTAACTGTAATAATTATTATTTTTACTAAACTAAAATTCAGTCCTGCAATTGATTCTGATTGCTGCATGAAAATCTATTAAGCCAAATTAATTAGGTAATATTGCCTTACAAGAAGCATGTAATTATGATTTTAGGTTGTTGGAGGCTTCTGGGACAGATTTCAAACAAGATCTTTTACCTCTCCACAGAGACCTGTTGATTTGTAAGTTTCATTTTTTTGTGAATATCAGGGTCCTCTGAACACTTCCTTTATGAAGTCTGCGTACAGTTAATTATTTCAGAAGACTAAATTCAGCAGCATTCTATAACTAGAGAAGTTAAGATATTCAATCAATAACTATATGAAAAGTATACTCTAACATGCTTCTCCTGTGAAAGAGTTAAATATAAAAAGCAGAACAGAAGAAATCTGTAAAGTGAATGATTGTCACAACTGCATACATCTGATGTTTTCATTGGGACATAACATTTATGAAAACACCACGGTAATCATACACATGTACAAACTCAAGGTTTTATCTGCTGTCTGTAGAATCCAAAACAATCTCAGAGTGGAGCATTTTAGATGAGCCCAGTAAAGGGTGACAGGAGGTTCAGAAGGGGTCAGATAAGAGCCAAGTAGAGACAGGGAAGGAAAGGTTGGTCAAAGCAAGATAAGAAAGCTAGAACTCACCTCCTTTCCAGCCCATGAGCCAGCAGGTTTGCTTGGGCAAACTCAATGGACAGATGTGCTACTGGGCACAGTCAGGCATACAATGGGAGAGACAGGTACCTCTGCAGGGTGGAAGGGAGACAGAAAACACTATCATTATGGTTTCTTGAATGTTGCTCTTTCAAAGGAATATACATGTGGCCAGTGAGAGCAGCTTGCAGGGACAGACCAAGAGAGAAATTCAGACCTGATGTTAAATTTTCCTGTGCTCTTAAGACTTGAATGAGAGAAGTGTTACAAGTACAGAAGCAGTTCATTTTTAAAGAAAACTTGCTTATACTATCCTAGGAAATTGACTGAAGTTCCAGCATCTGAGGATGAAGATTAAAAGACAAGATTCTGCCTGCTGAACTGGGTCATTTAGCATATAAGCCAATCTAATAATTTACCACGGTCTTTTACCAAATTCAAATGAGCATTGCATCATTCCAAGAGCAAAACTTTGACTTGTCACCACCTCTCTTTTGAGACCTCATAAATATTCTATCAGAATATTCTGTCTGGTGAAAAAAAGGTGATTGATCTATTTTGTCTTTAACAGTGTAAGCCGAAGCTCTCGGACCTGTCATATCCCTTTGTATACGTAAGTACAATGTCCCTGGGTTGTTTCACACTTTCTACATTTTTGATTAAGCCCAAGCAATCCATCTCTCATTTTCTGAAGCAAGAGTTGTAGACGGCCTATGTTATCTAATCTTAAGGTGTTTTCTGGTGCCAAGGGAGAGCGTGTGCTGAGTCTTCTCTGCTTGCGGGTGACTCCAGCCTTTTACCTGTAAACTAGAAATCAGGATCCGTTATGTCCTCTTTGAAAGAATATCCTAGTCTGATTATGGGCATAGCCAAAAGGACACAAGATGACACATGTCTGTCTTACTTCCATTCTTCCCAAGCCTCCTCTCTGCACATATGTACTAGAGCTGTCATTTGTTATGTGCTGCAAGTTCAGCAGATGATTGTTTTCATCTTGGGACATGCCAAGCACACAGGGCAGTTCATCTCCATGTTTTTTTGTGTGGACTGCTTTAATAAATAACTAGTATTCTGGAGCATGCAGTATATGGTTCAGCTGCCTCCACCAGCTGTCTTATGAATAATGTACATATCTTTGATTTCCTTTCTATCCAAACAGTGGCTGTGTTGGTGCAGTAAATTTTGAAGACATTGACAATGCCRATGTAGACTTGATCCCACTTAACCATGTGCGAACTTCAAAGCCTCGCTACACAAGCACTACACAGTATGTTTCTCTTATTAGCATGATTTTGATACTGCCTCTTGAGTTCTTGTTACTTGGGAAAGGGGAAAAAACAGTTAAAGATGTGGTCTTGGGCCAAAAGAATGAAAAAAACTGGGGGGAACACTCCCTATTCTTTTTAATAACTTGAATGAGTCTGTTAACACAGGAAGCACAGTGGGCTTTCAGATTTAAGGTTGAACTTGAAGAGTCCTTTTTAATAACTGAGTCAGTAGTAAATGGCCTACAGTGGTAACTGCCTGCAGTGGTCAGTGTAGGTCTGTATAAATCTAAGGGACCATTCAGCCTAGATATACAAAATTAGTGAAGGAAGCTGATACAAAATGAGCAGAGAGATGTCTACTGAGATGATGGTATAACAGATTTTATCCATCTACTTGTGTTATGGTAAGCTTAAAAGCAGCCTGTTTTGACTGAGTATGAATTTGTCACAGAACATTAAGGCCTGATTCTTTATTGTATCACATTAGTGTTATAGTTTCCGGGAAATTATGCTCCTAACACCATGCATCGTGCTTTTCAACCAAAATGTTGATTAGGTTTTTTTTTCCATCCAGGAGTTGCTCTGTGGCCCAAGTGACCCTGCCATCCATCTAGTACAGAATGGTCATAATGGACTGACAGTAATTGACTGTCGGACCAAAAGCTACCCTTAGTGTGCCCATCCTGGGAAGTAAAAGCTGCCTGTGGTAACACCAGTGCAATATACTGTCTTGGTGTAATCAACTCTTCACGATCAGCAGACTCTGACCTAGGCTGGGATGGAAATCAGAGTATACTCTCCCCCCTGCTGTTAACCTTGCTAGACTAATTGCACAACCAAGTTTAAGAACTCAGCAGGCACCTTTCCCTTTTTCTCAATTGAGAAAGGCTGCATGTGAAGCTAGTCTGAGCACATCTGCTAGATCATACCCCAAAACACCTGACTTGTGGTTCCTAATGATGCTGAGACTACCTAACACAGGCATTCCTGTAAATGCCCAGCAGCAAAAAATAGATTCATGTGACATTCAAGGCTCAAGTGGAGAGGACATGGAAGAGAAGGTTCTGAGCTTAGAATGCACCAGGAATTTCTGTTGATGCCATTCTGAATAGAGTCCTTACTTCCAAAAAAACTATGTGTATTTTCAAACTATGACATACTTTCATACTTCAAATGCTTCCTGTTCTTTACTGTTAATAACAGGTCTGTTGGGTAGAAGTGCATGTGCCATTCTTTGATGGGTAGTGTGACTTGAATATTGCCATGTTAAAAATGTGTGATTCTTAACTTTAGCCACTAGATGGCCTTTGAGTTTGCAAAAGCTCCCTTAATGCCTTAGGAACACCTCTTGACTTTCAGCTAGATCACGAACTTTGACATGCAAAGGTTTTCACTTTAAGCCTTTCCTAAAGTTCTCTTTAGTAGCTTGAGCTGGTATTAAGCATTTATTTGCAAAATTTTGAGAAGGTAAAACGGTAGAAGTAACAACATAACGGTAAGAACTAAAAAAGGTAAAATAAAAGAGGAAAGAGACTGTTCTGTTTACTTAATCAGATTTTCTCTTTGCATAGGCCTTTCCTTTCTGTCCTTTCAGTGGTCTTGCACAGTACACATTTGTGAGGAAACTACAGAAGGGATACTTTGTTGGGGGAAGCAGAGGGAGAGAAATTGTGAAAATATTTCCCTCTCTGTTCTGAAGAATAGGCATAATGCTGGGCCTTACTCACATATGGCAGAGCATGTGCTAAATATTCCTAGTTGCTGGGAGCTGCCTTGGAAGTAGCTGGAATTTCAGAGCTCCACCTTAAGTTTGTTCATTTCTGTTTCTTACATCAGTTTCAGGGAGAATGCATATCCTTTTGTAATACATCACATGCTGCCACACTTGTGAGGAATGGCACGTCATTCTTCACACAGCCTTACGCACTACAGCAGTAGATTCACAGGCAAAATAAGGTGCTAAGCATTGTACGATGGTCAAATCTGACCCATATTACCACAACCAAACCTATTAATGTCAAGCTTTTATGTGCATAATGTACCATTCTGATTGTTTTATCTCACCTCCTGCACAAGTCATCTGATTTCTCACAGCCTTCATCTAACTTGTAACTTCTGCTTGAATTAGAACATAAAATAGTATAAAATGATTATTGAGAAATGTGCTTTAAAAATGCATCACAGATAGCATACAACATAGTGCTGAACAGGGATTTCTGAGTTTCTGAGCTATTAACCCTTAGTTCTGCCATGTCATACTGCTGTTGCTGTAGAGCTTTGAAGAATAGAAGCTGATGTGTACACTGTGCTGCAGACAGAGATGTTTTCTGGAACTATTTGCAGCATATGGTATCATAGTGGATTTATAAGTTTGAGCAACAGGTTCTGTATTACCTTCTCCGGTATTCTCCATGTCATTTTCCTGTTTTTTAGTGAGTGAGGCCATGGGTTTCATTGATTTCTGGCAACTAGGAGACGAAGATCTCTGAGACCTAAAAGATTCTGCCATCTCAAAGCTGTGAAAAACTCAATTCCACCTGAAAAATTCTATTAAGTTTTTCATAAAGTATATTTATTCTCTATGATTGTCAGACATCGATTGCTATGATTTTAAGCAGAAGAAAGAAGAAAGTCAGAAAGAAGGCATAAAAGTGTTCCCTATAATTTTTTTTTTCACTTTGTCTGTTTACCAGTAGTTCTGGAAAGATGTGTAAAGGTATAAAGGCTGCTAGACTCCCACCAAAATCCTTGAGAAGTTAGATACATGCTTTGGATTTAGAAGCCTAAATATGCTTTGTAAGTCTGTAAAATGTAAAAATCTCTTTGTAGATAGTCACTTTCACTCTTTCATGGACTAGCAGTTGCACTTCCTTCCTCTAGCACTTGGGCAACAGCATCAGCGCTCAGGCATTACTCCAGAGTGAGACACTATTCTTCCCCAGACCATGCAAGAAAGTGGTTGCCATTCAAATTATTAGCAAAGCTGAAACTAGCTAAGAGTCATCTGTCATGTAATTTTGCAGAGACAAACAGGAAGAGTGGTGAACCTGGGCATGTTTTGTATGTTACCCTTGCGCCCACCCTCTCTTCCTTTTGGCAGAACAGGAAACCGTCTTCTGTTTTTCTTCTTTTTTCTTAAGGAATTAGAAAAAAGATAAAATTCATGACTTATGCTGTAGTTGAGCCTAAAAGCCCCTAGTATAAGACTAGTGTTGTGAAAAGCTGCTGTGCATATACCCTGCACTCTAGGTAATACCTTGAAGTCCTTACCATGCAATTTGGAAGTTTTACAGATGGGAATCCAGGTGCAGTGGGATTAAGTGGTTTGCCAAATCCCATTGCGAATCCGTAGCAGTGTTAGGAATGAAACTTCATGTATCCTGAGCCCTAGCCTGTGCCTTCTTTTTTTACCAAACTCTGAGCTTCAAGCTATTGAAATGGTGCTTTGCTGAAACTTGGTTTTAAAAAATAATAATTAGCACAAAATGATGGCCATAGTTCTTAAAAGTTAGGCTGAGACACAAGTGAAGACTTAGGAATGTAAGTCATTTTTTATCCAGTTTTTCTCTGTGGTTCAGAAATGGAATAGCTGTGGGAGCCTTCACCACATGTAAAAAGCCATGTCATAAGTGTTGTGACTCATCTAGACGTGCTAAATTTATGAATCTGAACTTACTAATCAGAACTATGTTTGTGATCTGGTGGCAGTCTAGGATGATCAGTGGGCATTTCCATGAGGGGGCTGCGGAAGTGCTTTTCTCAGGTCAGACTCTTCATCTTCGCACTTGACCAAAGATCCTGGATGGTAATTCAGTTCCTCTCATTCTCTTCCATGCTTTCATTAAAGCCTGCCTTGGGGGAAAGGGATCAATTACATCATCTCTTGAGGTCTGTTCCAGCCCTGGAATGTAGCATCATTCTTAATATCCTTGATTTGTGTATGCATTCCTGAATCTGCTTTAGGATGAACTTGTTCCTCTCTTTCATCCTTGGTTATGTTGCAGCGTATGCCTAAAAGCTGGAATCTTCTATCATTTCTTTGCCAAGGGCAACATACAAATCTTTAAAAAAAAAAGAGCCAGTCAAAAAATTAGGACGTTGTTGTGAAAGAGCACTCTGAAAATCTCTTTCTAATGCAGTCCTTTTTCACCAACAGATCTCCAAAAATCGTTTATAAAACTTATCATGATTTCATTTTACAGCTCAGTGCTCCATCAAGTGGACTACATTCTCAGAGCACAGGAGTTCTAGGCTTGAATCTTGTCTTTTTATGCCACTAACTAGCGAGGTTCCAAATTGAATACTTTGGTGCTTTTTTGCATTTTCATTGTATGTTGCCTGTGCAATTTTGTTAGGTATACTGGACAACAATTGGCCAGTGGATCAAGTGGCTTTTGCATTTTTAATTTACCAATCTTTTGTGCATAGTTTCTTTTTCTTGTGGGTGTTTTTCCTACTTTGTCTACTTGTCTGCCTACTTTAAACTCTGTTCTTGTATTTGCTTTCTTTTCTTTCAAACCCATGAAGTGTAAATTCCATTGGAATCAATGAGTTAAAGGTATCTGCTTAACAAGATTTCCTGAACAGGGATAGAATTGAGTATCTGTTCATATATTTTGCAGAACTGAGACCTCTGCAATTTGTTTTAGAAGACTTTGGTGTCTGAATTGATTATGTCTGTTTTCCTTGGTTATTTTTTCTTTGTTTCTTAGTGATTTGATTATTAATTATTTGCTTACAGTATTTATTTATTTGTGGAAGATGAATACTGCATTTGGTTTTATATGCCACATAGCTAACCATTTACTATGTAGGGAAGCAATGGAGAGCTAAAGAGTATGTTTTGTGCAGCCAGCCAGGCTTTCAAAAATAGCTCAGCAACCACACATGAAAACCAGAATTCTGAAAGAGCTCACATTCTGGATGCACGTTGATTGCTAAGCTCCTGTGAAAATGTGGCCACAAACACCACAATGAAACTTTTAGGTGCTGAGCACTTCTAAAAGCCTGATCCCCGGTGTGTAACTGCTGCTCCAACCCAAATGTGTATCAAGGAAGAGGAGGACGGTCTGAATTCTGAGGAAACACTGTATTTTCAGCTCCCTTGGGCAAATTATACAGGGGAGGAAACTTCGCAGCACAGCTACAGTGACTTCCAGGAAGGCTCAGACGGCTAAATTCTCTGGGCACTTTTGAGAGGCTCCATGTTATTAATAAGTGAAAATAAGTAATGACCCAATTCATTCTTTCTTGTTATTAACAACTACTTTGAAAAAAATCTCTTTCTTATTCAGAAGTGCATTTTGAACCTAATAATTTTGAAAACCATACAGAAACTGGTTTTACTGCATCATATGTATTCCCAACGTAATCATCTGCTGTTCTCTTTTTCTTAAACATCGTTATAGATATGTAATTTTGTATAATTCTCCTCCACCCCTAGTCACCAGCTTTTTCCTTTGTTGACCTCTTCCCCAGTCAGCTGCTGAAACAAGGTTATGCTCTATGTGGTATTTTAGTTCTGCAGGTGTTTTAAGGGTCAATGGAAAAAAAGCCTCCCACGCTGGTGATGGGGATTTCCTCTGTAGCATTCATGGGCAGGGCTCTTGTAAATGCTCAGTCTGTCAGACAGAAAGAACTCTCCTCCTTGGCATTGTTGGAACTCCCTTACACCCTCAGTGAGTTAGCAGTACTTAGTGTAGCACACTTCGTGCATTCCAGTGTACACAGCAACAGCTCATATTAATCAAGTGTTCTATCTGCCTCGTGCTTTCCTCTTTTGTGTGTCTTTTGTATTATAGCACAGCAACTTCCTGATTTCTCACTGTGGTACTTATTGCAGCCTACATCTTGAAATGTGACAAAAGGAGTTAGGACAGAGATTATGTTTTCTTGTTCCACATTAAAAGCCTSTGCCTCCACAATTAAGTAAAAATCTGGCAGTCATTAGCATTTTAAAACTTGCTACTCATAATTCATCAGCTCTTATAATACTCAGTAGAGGGCAGTGCTTACACAATACATATGTATTCTAACAAAGTGTTATTTAGTTAGCAACACTTCTGAAGCATCGACTAATTAATTGCCATAACATTGGTAAAGCAGATCATAGTATTAGTTTTTGAAAGATGAAGACTGAGGAGGCTGAAGTGACTTGTCCAAGGCCACAGTTGTCTGTCAGAGAGAGGACAGGATCTGACCAGAATCCATTTCTGGAAGCAGTTGATTGAAATGGGAGCTTAATACATACAGTTTCTAGGAAGACAAAGTCCTAAGTGTTTCAAGTCCTGCAGTTCTTGCACAAAGCTATTCTCTGAAACTACCCTTTATTCTTGGTTTCTCAAGCACATTGGGCAAAATGCTACTATCACATCAGTATATCTGTAGTGACTTCAGTCATATTTCTTCAGTGTAGTCAGCTCCCAACTGACTGTGTGCATGCATCCCTTATCATTTCAAGTTACCACAGAAACCTCACAGGCCACAATTAGCTGGGGACAGGACCCTCGGCTGCCTTGCACCTTGCATAGTCATTTTCATGGGCTGCCTAAGAGCTTTCCCACAATGTATCTTTTCTTCAGAAACTGACAGCTTGTCCACCATGTATGCCTTTTTAGTGATTTTCCAGTTTGAGTCATTCGGGGGGTTGAGTGTGGGGGATGCTGAAATATCCTACTTTGACATTTTCCAAATGAGATTTTATTGCTGGCTTGAAATGCTTTCTTGTTTCTGAAAAATATTACCCGCTACTAAAAAGGGGGGTTGAAAAAGTTGAAAGCAGAATAAAACTTGTTTGAAATTGTAGAAACAAAATGTTCCAGTTCAACATGATTCAAAATATTTCTGGGGAATTACCATTTTGATGATTTTATCCTTTTAGAAACCCCAAATCCATTCCCTATCCTGCTTTGATGGCTGAGGGAGAAGGGTATGAAATGCAATCCCAAATGCTCTGTTCAAAAATCCTGTCAGTCCCATTCTTCGCTTTGCATGGAGCACCTTGCTCTGACTTCACAAGTTCTCTCAGGTATATTCTTTCCCAACACAAGAGACTGTATGCATTGAGTTTCCTGACATAGGATCACATCTGAGGCATTTTTACCACAGGTTATTCCGCTTGGCGAATAGGATCATGGAGTAAAAAAAGGGCCACAAATGTTTGACATGTCAGTCTTCCTGGAAGGGAATTTGAGGTGGAAGCCAGTTGCAAGTCTTACGTACTGTGAGTGAGACCTGAGAGGCCTGTTTTATAATTGCAGTAACCAGAAGAGCTAGTTAATGACTTAATCTGGTGATTTAGTTCTATGAGATTTATACAACAGTGTTTCTAAGAAAGAGTAAGATGTTAGGAACTCTTTTCTCGGAACTGCAAGGTAAGAATCTACTGGATTGCTTTCACTAGACAGAATTTTTGCACAAAAAAATTGGATACCTCAGTCGCTCAAGCTGAAGTGCTAGATCCAAGGTTTTCAAGAATTACAAATTATTTGGGGGAATCTTGATTTTGCTCCCATAAAAACAGCTGACATGGAATTTACATGGCAAACCTGGGCATCCAATGCCCTGGAGACACCCTAGAGCATCACTTCTAGCTGCTGCTTCAGAATATATGGGTCTCCTGCAGGTCCTGTGCTATAGGGGGTTATCTCAGATACCTTAAGGCATCTCAAATAGCTGTAAATGCCAGTATGGGTGGCCAACTAAATTAAGTCCACACTGTTTTTCCTGAACGCTACCAGGAAATAAAAATCTTCAAAGACATCCCGAGATGGACATACGAAACAGAAGCACACCAGAGCAGAGGCACTCAGAATCACTACATTCCACTTGAAAAATCTTAGAGCTTGCACAGATTCAACTGTCAACACTGTATGTTTCTTATTGTTGGGACTAAGAGCTGCTAGCGTGATAACAAGGAAGTGTATGAACAAGAGAGATGTCATGGTTACAGAAAGAAAGCTTGATGACGACAGCATAACCACAGAGGAGTTTTGTATGTTGCCCAGTGGTAGCCTGGCACTTAGTTGTTTTCTTTGGCAGCAACAATCTGGTTTAGCAGCTCATTAGAGAAAACACACAAGAGCTAGACAGCATGATCCAAAAACAAAAAACCAAAGGGGTATTTTTTTAACCTCAGTTTCTTCTGCTTTATCACATACATAACCACAGTACATTTTTGCATCTTCTTTGCAGGTTCCTAGGAGAGCAGCTGCTTTACTATAGTGTAAGCTTTCTTACTATCCTGGTACTTTTAGCTTCTCTCTGCCCATCTCTCTTCTCTTTTAGAGCTACATCCTTCCCACATGGTATGAATATACCAACTTCTCTCAATCCTTCCTAACAGACAGTCTAGAACAAATCTTCATCTTGGATCATCTCTCAGGCTTGATTTTTGGATAACATTTGGCCATTTATGATGCTTTTCTCTTTTCTTCTAGTTTTGCAAGTTTTAAAGGTCAGAAGATTTTATCAATCAGATGCCTCACAGTGCATAATGTATTTGAATATCTCCACAGTTGTATAGTTATTATGTGAGTTAACTCCAAATAGGCTTATAAAATGTTGCAAGTTAATATGGGCCTTCTTGTTGTGATCTCCTTTTCTTCTCTGTAACTCTCATACAATTTCAAGGAAGTCAACGGAATTTCTTTATTACATGTGAGAGATGTATCTTGGTATGTAGCACATCACCAGGCTAATGTTCATAGTCATTGTTCATAGTCTGACTGATTCCTTCAAAGTGATATCACATTTTCAGTTTTGGCTGAATGCATGTGCTTAGACTTACACCCACCCAATGTCCATTGTGTCCCTCAGTGGGATCCCTGCATATGCAGATGAAACTTTCTACACAGAGTTACTTCATCTGCACATAGCCTGACAATTGCCTACTTTGACATGAAAAAGCAAATTTGTCTGCAAGCCATTTTGTCCAATTCTGAAAATATGTTCCACTGCTGTATGATATTTTCAGGTCTACTTGTTACCCCTGCATGGCTACTATCAAGACAGAGAGCAGATTTGTTACTTGCTCAACCAACTACTTGGTGATTCCCTATAGGTATCAGCTTCCCAAGTGCTACAAAACTGGCATACTGATTCTACAAAGCCATCTTCTCTGGAGGGTCACGTACTGGAGCATAGCCCAGGGAATAAAGCAGCATATGAATGTATGGGTTAGTGCAAGGCTATTCCAAAATAAGACAAAGAACTAGATGGTCTTTCTGCTAACTATGGGTACAAAGGCTACAACATATACCGCCAATGCTCCTGTGGCAAGTATAGTTCACCCACAGTCCTTTGTTATAACAATACATTGATACAGCATTTTGTCATTAACTCTGCTATTCTGGTGAGGAATTTTAGAGCCAAGTTTCCTAGTACACGAGTCAAAGAATTTTCTGATAAACGACGTCTTGCACATATGCCCAGTTTTGCATCCTGTGCTGAACTTAGTTGCGGAGGAGTAGCTGATCAGCTGTACTGAAACTAATAGCTCTATGCACTTTATAATTAAAGGAACTGTTCATTTTTACCCAGAGTACAGGGGAACCAAAAAATACCTCAGAGATTATTTTAAAGGAGGCACTATTATCATTCATGCGGTCTGAAGACCCACAAAGGACTAATGCAGGCAAGATTTACAATCAAAAGTATTTAGTTGATTCAGTGGATGAAACAGCTTGTCATGAGCTCTTACCTCCACATGTATGGGCAGTCTGGATATATGTATAATTCAGCAGTGTCCTGTTTTGTGCTGTCAATATAGAATAGTACTGATGATACTCTCTGAATAACTTCGTGCTGCAAAAAAGCTGTCATATTGGGAATTTAGATTGTTTTATCTTTAATCTTCATGGATTATCTCTCCGAATTCATATTAGTACCACCTTCTTTTTTTTTTTCTTTAATTTTGTCCATCTCTGCTTCATCTTGCAGCAGTTGCTATCAAAATTTTCTGTTGTGCTACCTCAGATAAGTAGAATTCTTTCCTCTGTCTCTTTAAGGAACTTTCTTTTTGAATTTCACATTGAAACTTAGCATCAGAATTAACGAAAGGCTTTAGTTTTCCAAGATGTGTCACATAACTGTCTCAGTCCACTGGTGTACTCAAGCTAGAATTTCAGTTGATGTGTCTAAGCACTGTTAATAATATTACATATACATGTAAATACATTCTTAATAAATTCTAGGGGAAATTTAGAGAAATTTAGAATCATTTAGGAAATAATTTGTGGTTTAGGCCATAAGAAATCACACCTGTTGGCCTAAAGCCTGCTACCTAAATTCCATGTTTGAAGCTGGAACCTAAATATGAGCTAAATCTGTATCACATTTTTAAAGAATATTTCTTGCTTTTTGTGCTCTTTGCGAACCCCGTGACCCCATTTGTTCTTTAAGATTAAATGTTGCTTGTAATCATTAATATCATACAGATATTAAACCTAAACAACTGGAGAGGTGGGGGGAAAAGGAAAAGTCACTAAAGAACTCACTTTTGCCATGTCTAACCAAAGATTTTGGGTCATATCATCAGCTAGATCATCATAAAGTGATCTTAAAGAAACTATGCCAGTTCATACATTCTAAGGACTACTCATTATATTATGAAGAGTTTTTACCCCATCCATCTTTGATAAACACTAGCTATTTTAGAACTGATCTGTAAGTCATGTTTCAAGCCTATAGTCATTTAATTTACTCTTTCTCCAACCCCCACCTCCCCTTTAACTTTTTCCTTTAGCACTCCAAATATCCCTGGATACACTGGCAAGGTTCATTGGTCGGCAACCCACCCGGCAAATTCTAATCTTCCGTCAACAACCCCATCAATAATTGCACGAATGCATGGGTAGGTATGAGGTATATTTCTCAGCTTGTTCAGAAAGATTACAGGAAAAATCCTAATTGCATTTATTTAGTTAAAGAACAATTAAATGTTAAGCATGACATTCCATTGGCTTAAAAAATACAGAACGGTTGGGGTTGGATCCCACCACATTATTGTCATGCTAATCTGAAATCCTTTTGAGGTTTTAGAATTTTTCTGGAACATCGTAAGGTATGTATTGGGAAGGTACCTTAACACCGAGGTAAATCATGATTTCTAAATGTGGATTATTTCTACACTAAGAAATTTTTTCTTTAGCAACGGTCGCTAAGTCATGGCTTAAGTGACTTTTTTTTTTTGATTGATTGATCTGTGCATGTTTTGAAAAGGCCCATGAATGTCAAAGTTAAAAAATCCCAAAAGAAAAATGTGTGGTGGTGTGTTTCCAAAGTGGTTTTGGCAAACTTAGGAAATTGGTATTTGCTATACAAAAATAGTTGTTAAAAATGGGTGGGTTTACTCAGAAGGCAGTAAGAGGCAAAATCATGCCATGCCCCACAACGATACAGCCCAGAACCCTGTGACTATGAAATCATCATAGCCCGACATCACTGTTGTGGCTACCTCGTGCAATGAGTTAATAATCTTTATTCTCTCTTGCTCTTCCATACAAGGCTTGTTAAAACTATGGGCCAGTATAAGTATTTAGGTGTCTAACTCTTGTTGGTTTCAAAAGAGCTGGACACCTCAGGACGGCTGAAAAACTGTTTTCCTTTTGTTAGCACAAAGAGCTTCTGACATTGGCAAAGGACCAACCTAGCCTTTCTCCCAGTAGCTTCAGAATAGCTTAATAACTATTTGTTTCCCCTCTTTCCTTTATGATTTTGTGCTTTAGATTCTGATTTCTTGTTATCCATAATGATCTAGGACATGGTGACACTATCCCAAGTTTCCATGTTTTCCTGAGAAATTTATCTTCCATTAAAGTGTTTAATTGGCCTTAGAATTCTGTTCATAACATATCACACTTCTTTTTCAGCACTGCCAGTGAAAAGTATCCAGAAAAGGCTTGAGGAGCTTTAGGGAGCTGCCTGGCTTTTAAAGAATTCACCTTGTCAAGTGTTTCATCGTTGTGCAAAATGCACTGACTTCCATTTCTGCTGCCCTCCATCCGTTCACCTCTGCTCTTTTTCTCTTGTGGTTATGCTTAGAAAATAGGCAGTCACCTGTAGTTGCAGTTTGCTGTTGACAGGGAATGAAAATACGCAACAGAGTCCTGAGTCTATAGGCTAATAAAGCTGAACTCGGAGCAGCCTGATGCAAGACTAACTTGCTTGTAAATGTCACAGACAAATAAAAAGGCAAATGCATCTTAGCAAAGATCATTGACAGACTTCAGACAGATACCCAATTTCAAGAGCAAAAAGRCAGGCGCCACTGTGATCTAAGAAAGGAAAACACATCTGTTACTTCCTTTTACTTTCTACAGGTGTTACTGTGGGTGTAGTTCATAGTGGATGAATTTTCTTAGTTTTTATGGATAGCAAGAATGGGGTTCTCGTTCTGTGCTAATGGAGACTTTCCAGAACCAGGACGGAATCCCCTGACTTTTTTGAAGAAGGGTGTGTAGGAAACAGATAGCAAGCATAATCATACCCAGACATTGTAGATCAGGTTTTACCACCCTTTTTCTGAGCTGAGTGGTACATTCCCCTGAGGGTAGAACCACTGGCTGCAAAATTCTAATAGTCCTATTTTACTTTCTCTGCGGCTACTTGTGGAGTAAAAGACAGTGTTGACTGACTTAAGATGGAGGATCATAGCCCTCTGTGAAACTGCCATGTAAAACTATTAGGGATGCTGGGAATCTCCCCCCAACATTGGTTAGTGGTGCCCATAAAAGAGAGATGTTTAACATTTGATTCCTTCCCTTTGTAAAATAAATAATAAAAGTCCTGCTGATTTCAGTGGTCACAGATCAAGCTAGACTGTAGTGGAGAGGTGAAGAGAAGAGAGGTTATTCCTGGAATTTGGGGTCAGACTACCCCAATTCACCTCCACATGCTTTTCATGTAGGATGTGATCTCATTCTTACTGTTTTTAAAATGGTGACCCCTTTTTTTCTCTCTTTGATCATTCTCCAGCCATGACTGTAATAATTTCTCAGAAAGTAGCAAGCGATTGCATGTGGTGAATGTTTTTATATCTGCTTTATTTGACATGTCTACAATATACGGTCAGTCTGCTGAAGACAATTATGGGTATCAGAGGGAGTCTCTTGTCTACTGCTAACATGGTCTAATAAATGTTCCTGTCAAAARTATCAGCAATATCAGATAGACCAGGCAGCATGCAACCACTTCTGCACTGTATTTCTATTGCATGGAGCTTCCACAGTATGTGGGGCAAAATCCTTTATACCTGTTTTAAGCATTCTGAACTAAACAGGATTGTATAGGATATAGAACAGAAGAAATATGGTTTCTTCATCTTTGAATATGAATAGTATTTTTATATGTCAAGCTTTACTGATGTATTTTTATTGTATTTTTATTTCCAGGTAATCCCAAGGTGAAGTCAGAAAATTAGGTTTCAAAGTCCTTTAGTGCAATTAAATTCTGGCAGCATTATTTAGCTTTTGCATAGGAAGAAATGTTTTATGTGTTGTTTTATGTTTTGTTTTGTGTGTAAATGAACTGTCCATTGCTACCCAGAAAACACAAATCCATTTGTACCACAAGTTGTATGGAAATGTGTTTGCCTTGCCATAGTTAATATAAGGTAGTGCTGGATTTAGTTTGATTTTAGAGATGGATTGCACCTTTTCAACAAGTTGCTCTGGAGATTTCAAAAGGGATCTTTAGGTCAGAAGAAAATATTTTTTGTTTGGAGACTGAGTGAACATAAGACTCTGTGGTGAGTTTTGTGTCAGTCCTGCTTTTGATTAGGTGTTTTGCAGCAGAGGGGCTACACCAACTTAGGTTGTAGATACAAGATTATTTATAGTGCCTCTTCCTGTAAAAGATTAGAAGAATATCAGAAGTCTAGCATAAATTGTCCCTCCCAGACCCCAGCATATTTTCTAATCCCCATCCCAGTATTCTGTACCATGAGGACTGGGCATCTAAAGCAGGCATGTCATGGTGCCAGCAAAGCGTTTTTTCTAGACTTGAAAGCCAAACCTCCAGCATCACCAGAGTTAGCCCTCCAGGCACCATAGGGCCTTATGTGCTTGAATGCATTCAGCATGCTCATGGCAGTTCTCCACAGCGTGCAGGTTAGTTGTGGAGCAACTATGTGTGTCCAAGAAAGGCTGAAAAGAGGCAAGAGGCAGAACATACCTTTCTTACAGCTGCTGTAGGGATCTGTCTTTCAGCACGTTACATATATCCAGAAAGTAAGATTTAAAACTCTTAGGAAGATTTGCCACACTTGTTCTTAAGGGGGCTGATTTTAATACTATGGAATATTGCAAATTTTTAATATTCTCTGAGGCCAATGGGCATAACTGTTTATGAAGAATGCAGTGAGAGGGAAGAAGAGGGGATGTTTAGCAATATGAGAACATGTTTTAAAAGTCTTTTTTTCTCTGTCTTCTTGTGACTGCAGATACATAGCAAAACACGGAAGCGCATCTCAGTATAATCACCAGGGACCTTTTTCTCAAATGGTGACTCCAGTTAGTCCTCAGAATTCTTTCAACAAGAGAGAACAAGAAACTATTACAGTTTAGAAAGTGTCAATCCTTTTTACCTGCATAACTGAGAGCCTCAGTGTCTGACAGTGAGGAGGAAGGAAATGTGTGAAGATGTGTGGATACTTTAAATACGGAACAAAAATAAAATAACATAGAAGTGGGTGTTTGTGGTAGTCCTTATTACATTATTCTCATATTTATGACTTACTAGCATTGACAGTTAAAACTGTATTAAAAACAAGAGGAGTCGTAAGTCAAAGCTTGAAACTTGCTCTCTGTACTGAATTGCCTTGTTAACTAAGGTAGAAAATGATGCTGTAGCTGTTCCATCCATTGACATAAACATTTTGTGTGTGTGTATATATATATACACACACACATGCAGACACGCATATGTAAATGTATTATTAACTAAGAAATCATTACAGACCAGCAGCCCTTCTCACCAGCTGTCCTAAGTGTGCCTTGCAAGGATGGTTAAATGTCACAGAGTGAGATTTTAATCTTTGCGTGTGCTGGCTCTGTGTATAGTAGTGAATAAAAGGAGCCAGGTTATGTTCTCTGGTCTGGAGGCTAATTAAGACTGTGTGGCTTGCACCCATGCTTAAATTCTCTTATGCTTAAACTGAAAACAGTTAAATAGGGAAGATGGAGGGCCAGTACTTAAGCCTTTGTCTTGGCACTGTTTTATTTTCTGGTGTTGGATTAGACATCACGAGGAAGTTGCATCCCTAAGAAAGAGAAGACCAAATGTGAATTTGTAGTTCTGGGAGTTCTACTGTGCTCCAGGGGCCAAAATAGTCCAAATAGTTTATTCTAATCTGGACAGCCTGGCAGCTTGCTCAGAAGTTTCTGTCCTGAGGTCTTTGGTGAGTTGTATTACCCAAATCATCTATATTGCTGCTCTGTTACCTCTCCTGCTTGCTTTTCTCCAGTAGGCTTTTGAGGTACATATGTGTGTAACACGTTTATAAGAAATAGCTTTGCCATATCCAGTTAAGGACTTTCTGTGAAGGATTATAAAATGCACCAATGGCAAAAGGCCTTTTCAAGAGCAGACTGAAGACTCGTTGGAAATACTGAAAGGTAGGGAATATAAACCACAGAGCCAGAAGACATCAAATCCACAGAAAGAACTAACATCCCTCAACAAAGGGGTTAGATCCTCAGCAACAATAATGGGAATTGAGCATCCAAATTCCTGATGCTGCTGTGCAAATCTCAGTCATACAGGATATACAAGCCCCTAGGGAACGTGAGATGACAGCTAAGCAAGACAAGCACTGATGCTAAGGTCTACCATTTCTCCTAATAAGACTGTAGAAGATTGTTTACCCTGAAGTGGAGCAGAAATATTCCAGTTCTTGAAATGTCTGACCTAACACAGAAACTATATCACTTTTAGCTCTCTGTATTTTCATCATGCACAAAACACTGATACCTGATTTTTTTAAAAGAGATGCTCTCATCTAATCAGTTTCTCTGTATGCGTTAAATTAGAACTTACGGGTACACATGCAAAATTAAAGCCTATGTACAGGTATAGGAAGGATGCAGCCTGCCTTTGCCTTTTGTGCTTGTCCATTTTGGAGTATACATGTATACAAGTCAGTGAATATTTTAGATGAAAACATAGTCTCTTTTGCAAATTTGGCTTATTATGTCCCATTGAATTATTATGTACCATACAAAGATATTTGCAAATTTGTTACTGGTTACAAAGGCTGTGTTGTTATATGCTTGAGAAGGATTCCAATTAAATCTTTCAGAGCCCCAACTCTGCAGTGCAGAGAGAGTGATCTGACTTTGGGTAAGAATGCAGGAACTGTCTTTGTGCAATGCAATGCAGCGTCACAGGCTATATCTTGAACAGAAACTTAAATTCCATTCAAACTAGCAGATGAAAACAGATTACACTTTAAACCAGCAGTGGGCTGAGAACATTGACTGCAAAGACAGATGCCATCGCTTGAGTAAGTTCAGATTGAATGCTTTCTGTATAAAAACATTTTACACGTGGCATAATTAAAGCACAATAATCTGAGGAGACGGGAGCTATATTTAAAATGGGGCAGGTTCTCAGCTGGATAACTCAGCATAGTCTTCTCTGACTTTACAGATTGGTTATGAGCCAGAATCTCTACATCTAATGAGCGAAAGCTGTGTGTTAGAAATCCTCTAGATAAATCAAAATTGTAAAAAAAAATGTAAGGATGATCTACACTTCTCCATACTGCTAGATCAAGCTGAGGAAATTTATAAAAAAATAAACAGTGGGGAGGAAAGGTATTTTTTTAAAGTCAGTTTCTAGTTACTTTCAGTTTCTCTGAAAACTTGAACAAAGAGCAACAAGCTCTTGGGCTTAAAGAGCAAATGGAAGGGAAATGCTTGTATCCAAACTATAAAGTCCTTCATTTCACTTAAAATAAAATAAACAACAAAAAGCATGTTTTCAAACTGTTTTTCCGATTAAGAAGTTCTTATGATTTTAACAAATCTGTATTTTGATCCTAAAATTATGAGATAGTATTCCCTGAAACCTCAAGGAGGGAGAATTTTCATGTATTGAAACAGAAGAGCATACAAAAGCAATAATTAAAAAATAGGTATATGTGACACAGTCAATACAAGGCCTATTCCTGTTTCTACTGGCTGCAATAGCATTGTTCTTGGTAGTAAAGACAGAAAGGGACTCTTGCCATCATGTCAATCCTATAAATAGCACCACTTGATTTAATCTGAACCCTTCTATATTCGTGTGATTCATGGCATGGTGAACTGGTTATTGCTATTTTAAAATTTTCTGACTCTTCTACACTATCCTAAAGAGAAACAAAAACCTCCTAGAATATCCTTTCACTTAATACTGTGGCATATGATATAAAGTATATGATATAAAGTATATGAAAGAGGGTTGCTATTAAAGAATCTCAGTTTTGGCTCCAGCTGGAAACCAGTGAACAAATACTTTAATTCATGGGACAACTTCTGCTTTCCATCTGTTAAACGCCTTGCTGAATCATAGATATTGTTAATCTATACGCAGTGTTCATAAAGCAATCAAATTTCAAGTCACTAAAAATCATTTTTGGATCTGTTCCTTTGAGTTATGGCATCGACACCTAGATGAACAGGAACAGAGTTGGCTTCCGGTGTGTAGTAAAACCACTGAAAAACAATGCTGCCGTGAAAGAAATGGTTTCCTGGGTAGAATTTAGTTGGTTTTCCTTCTACAGTCTTCTAAAGGCTTCTGAAAGTGTAGTCTTCTAAAGCAGAGCATTTACACCACGCAAAAAGTCACTACGTTTGCAGCTTGTTTCGTAGAATTTCTCTTTATAAGCAGCAGGCTTTAGAAGTTAAGTGATTTGAAGTCACTCTGTGTAAAGTAGTTGCTAGCATAGTGACCGTGCTTTTAATATGACCACTTCAATGTACACAGTAAACAAACATGTCTTAAACTATTCTATTTCTTTCTAAATATCTCTAAATAATATCTATATATTTTTTGTATGCATAGCTACTAAACCCCTTCAAATACATTTTTGCATTATGTTGAATGGATTGATCATAAAGAAACATTTTGACATGGAAAAATAGGCTACAATAGAACAATTATCATAACTCTAGCTAAAGTTCATATTTTTTTAGACTAGATTCTTTTCCCTCTTGCTCCTTTCAGAAATACGCATTTTAAAAAATTGGTTTCCTTTGGTTTGTTTGTTATTTTATTCCTAATGCTTCTCATCTGCCATCTAGTAAAGGTCATAGAAATATTAATGTACTTCCAAAGCAAGAGGACCAAAAGCTTTGCTTTCAACATAGCTTAGAGTATGGGGATGCAAATTGCAAAAAATCAGTGGCCTGTATCTTCTCACAGAATTATTTAGTAATGAATATACCAAGTGAAAGAGAAATGTCTGTTGGGTAAACAATACACATAAACAACTTCATGGTAGGAAAATAATATGATATAAGAGGCTGTGGTGATCCTAGCCTGAAATCTTGAAAATGACTGGAGAAAATAAGGTACTTATTGAGCAGACAGAAATCAAAAGCATATAATAACTGGAAACTTTGTTTTGTTTCACTGTAGATGGAAATATTTTTATTTAATAAAATACAATTAAAAATAGAAAAACGTCATGACCAAGTAGACAATTTGTGTTGCTTTCAGAAATTATTTGAGAGATAAAGTGTGATTTACTTGGAGAAGTTCGGCAGAGCAGAGGAGGAAACAATGTTTATTGTATTCCCCTCCACCGGTGGCTAAAAGCTCCTTGTTTTGGGTCTCAGCATCTCTCAACCACTGCTATCTTTTCTCTCCCCCCAGCTACGCGGGACTCGAGGTCCTTGTCTCACACTTTAGAACAGGACTCTGTGTTTTCCCCAGTGTGCAGGAATACAAAGCAGCCCTGCAAAGTGTATATCGAGCCATTGCAGAGGAGATGATTGCTCCCAAAATACTGACCTGTCTTGTGCTGAGGCAGGACAGCTGCTTATCATCTCATCCATGGTCCATTTGTACTTAGAAAATATAATTGGTGGCTTTGTGGTAAGGAGTGAGGACACCCCTTCCCTTGCAAATACTGTTGTGTGACATTTAATGACAGTAAGAAGTCAAGACCACCTTGTATCTTCTCTGAAAAACAGCAGCTCTGAGATGAGCCTGAGGAAATGTGTCTCAGTAAAGGCTGAGAAGGAAAATATCCACCCAAATCATCCCCTCATTTATTATATTTGATTTTCATTGGGGGTTTCTCAGAGAAATAGGAATCAGGACTAAATGTAGTTGCTTATGGGACCCTTATGGGAAAAAGACGTTGCTGCTGCTGTGTGCTCATTACTTAGTCTAGTAATGAGCATACGTAGTATGTTTATGACATATATATATATACATGTAGGCCCTAAATTCAAAGGTCTTTAGGTACCCACGTTCCACTTACTGGTGGTTTCGGTCGCCTGCGTGTGCAGCTTTGGAGCATCACTAACTCAGCAGCTGGGTAACATTAGAGCACCGTAAGTGGTCTTTTCACCATGGCTTATACTGCAAACCTCTGATGGTGTCCTATCTCTGCTACCATTAAAAAGATAATAATCAGGTTCCATCTTTAGATAAAAGGCATTGTACGGCTCCTTGTTGTCACTCTGCATGAAACAAATCTGTATGTGTAAATGATATGTACACTCATTAATTTAGGATTTTGCCATGAATTTCTTCAGCATTCTCACAATTGGAATACAAAATGAAATTTCCAGGACTTCCTAATAAAGATCTAAACCACACAAGTAGCAGTATGAAGGAATTCAGTGGAACTATTCACATGAATAAAATTACATTTGTGCAGCTTCTCTCATCTTTGATGTGGCCCTTTGATTCAAGAAATTATCCCTATATAACAAAGTACTTACAGACAAAGCTGAGCACAAGCACATTGCTGGCTCTCAATTTTAGAACAGCATACACCTTGCTGAATCCTGTGGTGTAAACCTTCTCGTTTATATCAATGACCACTAAAAAAACTATAGATCACTCGCTTAACACCACTTAAACTTGTTAACTGTTTTGTTGCTGATAGGAAGTCTAACTATGCAAATATTGCAGTTATTCAGTAAAGCAAGGATGTATCTATTAAATCCAGAGATTTCCTTCAACAAGAACCATTGAGTATTCAGTGAGTCCATTACTTTTAGTTAAAAAAAAAAATTCTTAGACTTTATCCTTAAAAACTGAACTAAGTTTCTTACAGGACCTCTATGCTTTTTGAAGAAAGAATGTCCAATGTCTTCTGCACAGGGTGAAACTAAAACTGTCAGCTGATAAAATTACTTGCAGCTTTTTATCATGTCCAGTTCACCAGTCAATTCAGGGTAAAAAAAGTACCCGAGATGGGAAACAAGTCCAGTCCAGTTCACCAGCCACAGACCTAAGAGTTAGGGCTTTCCAGTTTACCTACATCATGCTCTCAGTTCTCTTTACCTTCATCTCCTCCACACACACTCTCTTTTAGTATGGGGATAAGAGCGCCTTGCTTTGTAAAGAAGTAAGAAAATCAAGGAGGAAAGGGGATAGACAAAACCTAAGTGCTCTTACTATTATTCTGTATTGAAATTAAAATGTGAGCTAATTTCTTTTCCTGCAAGCTCCACGTTGCTCTTGCTATTTCTGTTTGTCTAATTCCAGCCCTAACCTGAAGAGCTGTTAGTGTGAAATCTCACAGAACTTCCTAGGCTCATTTCCATATTTTTTTGCTGACAGCCTTGCGTGGGACAATTAAATAATTTGGGTAAGCAGTCACCCCAATCAAAATATTTTCCAGTTAATTAGCAGATCAGATATCAGTGAAAAAAGCATATAATTGTATTAGCCACCATCAGTTTGACACAGTAAATATGCTAGTATGTACACATCTCAAATAATGACACAGTCAGCAGGCTGTAAATCAAACTAATTTACACTTAAAATAATTAGAGAATAAAGGAGAAATGACTGGAATGACTGAAGATTTCGTAGAAGGCAAGCCACATCACAAATGTAAGTGATTAAAAAGAAGAGTCTTAATGACAGCCTTGATAAAGCTGCCTAAATGCAAGGTAACTCAAACTATTTACCTTATCAGTAAACTGGACAAGCTCCAAGCAAAAAAAAAATATTAAAAAAATTTTTAACGCAAAAGCGTCCACTGACTTCAGTGCTATGTAAACCAGGCTGCAGCTTTCTAATGGCTAAGGATTAGGTGCATGGAGGGCARTATGTGCCTAAAGCAGAAGTCAAGTGGGATTTAATTACTCAAATCAAAAACTGAGATTAATTCTCCTCCCCACAATATACATCAAGCTGCACAACTGCCAGCGCATCCTGAAGTTGATCCTTTGGCCTGAAAGTTCCCTAGACACTGAGGCTGTGTCCACACTGGTGAATTAAAACACATCAAGGGCCACTTGATGGCACTTGGGTCAAGGAACAGCCAACATCTGTACTGTTAACTCGACGAGACTCCAAAACAAGGACACCACCAGTAAGAAGAATTGGTAACTCCTGCCAATTTCCAAATTTGTCTGACATGTTTTTGGGAGGGTGGAGAAGAATGCTGTTCGGCATGAACTAAAAATATGCCAGACGCCATGCTAAAAAACTAATAGTAGAGCTAGTCCAGTTGTACAGCCAGGAACAGTCCCCAATGGTGTTTAATTTGCTCACATAGACACAGCTGCAGAAATTTGCTTCAGAGCTTGCACTGAGTTACCTGACACAGAGCACACGTAAGCCAGATCAAGTTCCAGAAACCAACAATAACAGTAAAGAAACAGTTTCCCCAAGTAGCCTGTCCCCTGTGAATTAGGATATGTCCTTGGGAAGAAGAGATATGGGTAGGATTCACAACTGCAACAGGAATAAGATGACAATAAGCCTCAGAAAAGAATCATGGGATCATAAAAAAATGTAGTTTGGAGTGGAGCTCTGGAGACCATCTATATAAACCCCCTGTTCAAACTGAGGCCAACAGTGAAGGCAAAGCTACTGGCTCTGGACCTTGCTCAGCTGGATTCTGAAAAATCTCCAAGAATGGAGACTCCACAGCCTCTCTGGGCAACACGTTCCAGTGCTTCCCAACTCTCCCTGTGAGCATCTTTTCCTTATATTGTCTTTGTTACAGTTTGTGACCATTGCCTCGTGTCACTTGGCTTTGCACCTCACAGAAACATCTGGCTCTGTCTCTTCTGTAACCTTTATTTGGTTAGTTGAAGACTGCAATTACACCCCCCCATCTGACTGCTTTTCTTCAGGCTAAAGTAACCCAGTTCCCTAGTCCTTAGGTGATGTGCTCCAGCCCCACAACCATCTCTGTGGCCCTCTGGACACTCTCTAATTTGTCAGTAGTAACCTCCCCTATCTCCAGGCAGCTTATGGTTTGTCCAGCCTTGTTGAACCCTTTAAGCCAGGAGACTACTGAACTTCCATACCACTTAAAGGAGATGTGGGAAAGAGGGAGGAAAGAAGGGAAAGGATCTTCCCTAGGTTGTTTTTGATTAGAAAGTCTCTTGCAGACTTTTTTTTGTTGTAAATGCTATACTCCTGCTAAACAATAGGGTTTTATACAGACACAGTAAATATGCTAGTATGTGTGTGCATGTGTGTGTATATATATATGTGTGTGTGTGTGTATGTCTGCGTGTTTATATATATGCATACATATGTGTGTATCTCCCACTGGCTGGGTTAAAGTGGCTACACACCAAGTGTTTCAGACAGCCCAGCTGCAGTTTTTCACCTGCGCCTGCAGCTCCTGCCTCCCCTTTGGCACTCTTTCCCACATTCCCTTTGTCTAAATTAGGGATGTGGTTTCCCCTATGAGATGGGGTTACCTCAAAATTTGACCCTGCGCTACCTTTAGGGCACTTACGCTTTTTTTCTGGTTTGGCCCCAAATGACTGCTCATTATAAGAGAATTTACTTACATACTCATTTTTGCACTGCCCTGGGAGCAGTGTGTTACCTTGCAACCCTAAACCCCCATCCTCAGAGGCAGTTCTGTAGCATGGATGCTATTTTTCAGCCCAGGAGAGGGTATCAATTGACTTGCAACAACTAACCTGCTTCCATACACCAMTCGCTGGCAATGTGCTATGAATTTCCTTTATATCAGCTATGCCTCACTCTAATTTACCTTTCAAGTGGGCTAATGAAATGCAGTGCTACAGTCCAGCTGTATTAAAAGAAAAAAAACAACCCACCCTGCCCAATTCTGGAGTACTGAATAGCAGAGAAGAAGAAGAATCTAATATGACAGAGTCAGGCTCCCATCATATTTCTAAAATTTTCCCAGGAAGGAAATCCTGTCAACTTTCAAAAGTTCCTCATCTATCCAGACATTTCAGTTAGAGCTGTGTTTTTGTGTATAATAAATTGCTTCTAGTTGGCTGAAAATCATTTTTTAGCTCTTATCTCTGTGATCAGTTACCTCTGCTGTTCTTTAATGGCCTTCACCTCATTATGCAACTAGTCATTAAAAGCTTAGTATCCAGTACAATGGTAGCTTATGTAAAGTGATCTATGAGAGCTTTATATAGGCTTACCAGCCGCAGCCTTAATTTTACTCATTCGTCTTAATTTTTTGTAATCATTTTTTGTAAAGAGGGTATAATGTCAGGCATGCTTCCCTGCCACTGACAGATCCAATCTAGCAGATAATTACCATAAGGAAATTGATGCTTTAGTGTGCAGGGGAGAATTTAATTTACTCAGACATCCTACAGTACAATGCATTCCAAAAGATATGAGGATTTAAGTTTTTAAGAAATTAAATTTCACTATTTAACATGATTACTTATGTTGAACATCATTAACTAGCTTTTTTTTTAACTGTTTGATATAATTACAGGAACAGTTATTTGGTCTAAAATCCAGAGTCGTCTTTAAATAAGGGTTAAGGATCCATGAAGTACAAAAAAGAAGGTTGCATTCTTTCTCTCCCCCTGTCCAACACCAGCCTTCCAGCAACAGCATTAAAAAATCTATAGAGATTAACTGAGCCAATGCATGAACTATAGAGCTTTTTCCAATGATGTTTTAATAGATCCTTTGTTATCAGCCCATTCCACCTCAATTCCATCGGTCAGGAAAGCATCTTTAGTCCTATTCACAAATACAAATTGCTTATAATGTTTCAAAAATGATAGAACCATGAAGGAGTTGCTGAGATCCCAATTAAGCAAGGTGATTAACTTATGTTTAATTTTGGGCATTTGATTACTTCAGGACAAATCCATGGGATTTAGAATTAGATTAATTTAATTAATCTCTATAAAACTGTTTACTCTCCACGAGAAAGCATTCTTTCTAACCTACAGCATATATACCTTGCAAGCAGAACACACAGAGCACAACCAGGAAGGCCTGAAAGATTGGGTCTTTTGAAAAATAAAATTTTTAAATCCTGAAAAGCCTTCCTCTATGAAGTCCAGCAGCTTTGCTTTGATCACTGAACTTCCTTATTATTAATACTTCAACCAGAGAATTACAGCAATGGAATTTTGTAAGCCTGCTCTTTTTTCTTCTTTGTTTTGCTAAACATTTAAAGACAACTTTTCCTTCTTTCCATTTGTCATGAGGTTGTACAGTCAGAGAACAAAAAATACAAAACTGTCAAGAGTATACAAGTATCTGCGAGTTGCAGGATCTATCAAGAGAATTTGAATAGCATCTGCAGCTACCTCATCCTCATAACTGTTGCACAAACAGAGCTAATGCTGATGTAAAATATTCTCTTAGGACACATTTTTCATTCTGGATTAAAGTGCCCTCTCCAAGGATAGGAAGCCCCTATCACATAGAATCATAGAATCATAGAATCATTAAGGTTGGAAAAGACCTCTAAGATCATCGAGTCCAACCATCAACCCAACACCACCATGCCCACTAAACCATGTCCCTAAGCGCCTCATCTACACGTCTTTTAAATACTTCCAGGGATGGGGACTCCACCACTTCCCTGGGCAGCCTGT
>JAYKAV010003282.1:292624-335420 GCA_035582835.1 Phoebastria nigripes
AGGCACCTCCCCTGGTAGGCTCCCTCACCAGCTGCGTCAGGAAGTTATCTTCCACACACTCCAGGAACCTCCTAGACTGTTTCCTCTCTGCCGTGTTGTATTTCCAGCAGACGTCTGGGAAGTTGAAGTCCCCCACGAGAACAAGGGCTAGCGATCGCGAGACTTCTGCCAGCCGCTTGTAGAATGCTTCATCGGCCTCTTCATCCTGGTTGGGTGGTCTATAACAGACATGACACTCTAGAAATGATGCTGGCCAGAACCTTGACTGACACCCCATTAGGAGCACAGTCAGGATGGGGGGGGTCTTTGCTTTAGTCTGGAACTGGAGAAAGCCCATAGGCTTCTGACTACCCACGGTCTGACGAGCATTTCTAGATGGTACAGAGGACTGCTGATCAGACAGTGTCTTCTCTTATCTTTTATTATTTAAATAAAAGACATTAAAAACAGAGAAAGAATTATTTCCGTAGGGATAGAATAAGGCCAACCGTTGATGCCTCAGACAATCTACTTGAAAATAGCTTTTGTCTGTCTTTTCTTAAAACAGCTTTGTCAAAGGCACACTTCATATTTGCAGAAGAGAAGCTAAGAAACTGTAAATAGGAGGAGGGAATTATATGACTCACTATTATTTGTAAAATAAAATGTAAAACCATGCCATTTTTAGTTACAGCCATACACGATGTAAAATGGAAAGAGCATAATGTCAGCAATGACATCAGCGCTCACTTCGAAGTAGTTGTTTTTTAGAAGAACTGCACTTGTAAGAATGCCCCAAAATGCAGAAAAGGGCCAGTCAATAACAGCAGAAGCACAGAGGATATGATGATGTGCTCTTACACAGTCTGAAGGGACTGCACATCACTGGAGTCAACATCTCTCCCAGGTCATGGCTTACCTGGGGGGGGTGGCTAACAGGGATGGAGGAAGCGAGAGGGAGAGTCAGTAGCTATAGCAGACATTGCCTGCTGCGGTGCTCTGCTCGGGTTATTTCTCTTCCAAGTGAGTAGATCCACTTACACTGGAAAATATTTTCTCCTCCATTTTTAACCATGATCAAGCTTCTGCTAGCAAAATTATTCTACAGAATTTCTTAAGAAATTAAAACAAACAGAAAAGCAATAGTTTAAAAGGAATTATTTCATTTTCTGAAGCTTGCCAAAAGTCCACCAGCTTACATAAAAATCCCTTGCTCTGAGAAGAGATCCTGCCTTGTAGATATTTGCCTAGGCGCTGAGCTTGGCTTGTTTGTGCTTCAGAAAGGGGGGCCTTGGCAGCTGAGGAGATGAGCAGTTGGGGGAGATACATTTATCATCTGTGCAGACACACCAAGGCTTCTCTCCCACAGGTGTTTGCAGTCTTTAAGAAATCCCAGTCCTAAAACTTTCAAAATAAGTAGAGGAAAAACTATGAAATTCAACGGGCCCTTAATCAGTATCCCTAATTCTACTTTCTGAATCATTTTCTACCTTAGACAGTCTGGACAGGAACTTGGCTAGTGCATGACATCCTAGCTGTGCCTTTGCCGGGCACTGCATCACCTGTTCTCAAACATGTGATTCTCTATAGGCACCTTGCAAACTTACATATACAGTATCTGTATGGAGCACAGTGCACACTTATACATACTTATACACATTTTTACTATATATATGTATAAACATATATATAAAAGCATACATAGTGTAAAAAGTATATACTTTATACACTATATATAAAAAAGTATATAAACACACACTTCAGCTGTTTACCAAGGCATGCACAGACGTGTGTTGCTGTCAAGTCCAACCCAGCAGCCTTCAAGCCTAGGAAATATTCTACTCTTTTATAAGACTCTTTTTACAATGATTTTTTTTTTTTCATCTTACACCATCCCCAGAGCTGTGAAAAAGCGGTGAATTTTTTTTATTCTGTTTTTGGGTTTGTTTTTTTTTTTTTACACAGAGGAGTGTGTTTTCCTTTCCCCTTATACTCAGAAGACGGTTTTACCTCACATTTCCAAAAAGTTGTAGCTTCACGCAGAGGCCAGGCATGGAAATTTTTAACCTGAATGGTGAAAGTTTGAGCGAGCGGTTTAGGTGGGTGACCGAGAAGAGTGGGTTAGAGTGGAAATTATTGCACAACATTAACAGAGACACGTAGGGGGATACCACTCCTGTAATAGCCTGGTTTATTAATGAGAATATGCAACAGGGTATGCTGTACCCTTTCAGCATCTAACAAAAACCCTAACTTCCACCAAAAGATAATCAGAGACCACTTTTTAACCTGATGGGTGCCCTTGTCTTCTTTCTTCCTTTTTTTTTTTTGGCTAAAAGAGTGAGCAGTTCAATGTCGCTTTTTTTAGTCAGAGAAGGAAGGATGACATCCCCTACACCTGCGCAGAGCCAGGACCAGACTCCCAGGGATTTCCCTGGGAGAGCTGAGTCTCGTCTCTCTGCCTGACGTCTTTGGGCTCCTGGTGTTCAGAAGACATCAGGATATCATTCACGAAACAATCCAACAAAGTAAAAACCCATGGCCCGGGATACTCTTTGGGTAGAGCCACGCGAGGCAGAGCCTGTCGCTGCACACTGCAGGCAGCCAGGGGCACGTCCGGAGGGAGTGCTGTTTTGGGTGGAATATGGATTTGAAAGGCAGATTTGGAAACTATGAGAAAGAGAGCTGCCTCTCACTCAGGGGAGAAGGGCAGACAGCTTCTCATCTTGCTTCTTTATAAGGAGACAGCAAGTACGCTGGCTCTAGGATAAGCTCCCTCCCTTGGTGGAAATGGCAGGCCTCCCTCCTGCCTTCCTGCTATGCCGCAGCCATACAACTCACCCTGCAGGGCCCTGGCTCCTGGGGAGGTGTTGGGACAAGCGCACAGCCATGACAGTGACATTTCACCACCACCGCCTCCGGGGCACTACCACAACTGGGGCACTGAGAGACCACCTGGGCTCTCCCGCTACCCTGGGGGGCAGCCATTTTGCAGCAGTTACAAATCCCATGCTGATATTCACCCCTCGGGGGAGTCCCTGTAAAATGATGTCAGGGCCCTGAGAGCACTAATGGGTCTTAATGGCCCTGAGCGGCCTCATCTGGGCCCTTCACCCACCCCTATGCCCACAGGCTGGGGCTCCATTGCAGGCACCCAGCCTGCCCTGTGCTGCTGCCCCACAGCGAGCTCAGGCCCATGGGGCCTGGCCTCCCTCTTTGCCAGGCCCCAGCAGGGCTGCCCCTTGGAGGTCTGTGCCCAGCTGTGTTGGGCACAGCTGCTGCCAGGCCCTGGGTGGCCTCATCCTCCACAGCTGCGCAAAGCCAAGGTGCAGTTGGGGGGGCAGCAGGTGAGTCCCTGCCAGTCCTTGCTCAGGTGTGGTGGCACTGGAAAGCAGAGGGCAGGAGGCCTCATCCCAAGCAGCACAGATCTTCAAGCTGTCCTAAGGTGTGTGCTTTATATTGTTTTTTTAAACTATGGGACTGTGAAAAGGTTGCTTAAAAGTTAATATTAAGTTAGTCTTTAAAAAAAAAAAAACAACCTTATAACAGCTTTTTCCTTAAGGCCTTCTCTGAGTTAAATTCTTTTCAATTCTGGTTTTCTTGTCATTAAGTAAATGAGTTTGTGGCTTTTGATTTAATAATTATGTTTTATTATAGCTGAGACTGTCTAATATAATAGAGGATGGGTTGGCGTTTTTTTATTTCAACTGTGAACCCTGTGTTTTTCCTGGAGCCTTCCGCAGCAGTCGTGCCAGGGAAGCGCAGGGCAGCACCGCCTTTTTCCAAAGAGGAGGCAGTCACTGGCCCCCATTCTACGAATAATTATGCATGTGCTTACCTTCATGACATTAGAGGTTTCTGTTAATTGCAATAATGTTGCTCATTCCAGTAAATATGTACCTAAGCAGGCCTAGCAAATGGCTGGATAATGACCTTTTCTGGTATTTTGACTTTGCTGGAGAGGAAGAGGTAAGGGAGAGGGGTGGCCCCAATGAGGCTGTAGGGTTGCCTGAGGGAAGGGAGCTTTCCCAAGTGCTGGGGAAGCTTGAGTTTGGGACCCATTGCAGCTTTCCTCCATGACATTATCAGCTCAGCCAGGCTGACAAGCCTTCCCATGCCATACGGTTGCTCCAGGAAAAAACCCTGGAGCGGAAAATTCAGCTGTGCCCCACATTTGACATAGCCTTCATCCCTGAATCATAATTACTTGTCTGCAAATTCCCTACTCAGGGAAGAAGTAGTAAGGGAAGATTGAGGTTTGGGGAAGGGCAGGAAATGAGCATGCTGACGGTGTGGTAAAGATTGCAACCGAAGCGGCAAACCTTGACAACTTTGAGAAAGAGGGAGATGCGGTTGGAAAATACAATGACTGGAGGAAGAAGTGGAGATGAGGATAAAATGGCTGGTGACAGCAGGGGAACAGTAAAGGGAAGGGGTGTAGAGGTGCACATGAGTTAAGGGGCAGAGTACAAATATCTATTTGTCAAAGAAGAGAAGCAAGTGCCTGGGTGTGTAAACAGGTAGGAAACGATAAGTGTATGGGGGTATTAGGTAAAAGTTTCTTTCTACTAAGGGCAAAGCCAAAATTCCCATGGCTTTATAAATAGATGGTCTTGGGTTTGCAGAAAAAATAAAAAAAGCTATGGAGAAACTTTGCTACTACTGAATTCATTGATAACCATTGAGTGCAGAGTTGGGTAAATACTAACCACCTGAAAATCCCACACACATTATCTAGAGACAACTCTACTGAAAAATTTAAGAGTACCTCCCACCTACGCCCCAAACCAAGACAGAAAAAAACCCAAAACAACCTCACTAAGCCGTCTGAAATGTCATGAAGCTAGACACAGGAACTGGTTTGGGGTTTTGTTTTGTTTTCTACTTTGGACATTAGCCTCAAGAGGTGGAGCAATATCATACATCTAGGAACTAAAACTGGAAGAGACTCTGCTTCTGTCCCAGTAACCACCATACTGTTTGGTATGAACATCTATAGTAACTTGTATGTTTACAGTTCTGAACTCTGCCAGCTGATATGAGCAGTGGGTTATTTGATAACCACCTTGCTATTTTTAAGTATTCTTTTTCATGAATCAAAACAAAGGCTATTAGGGACTTAGTAGTCTTTTCTTCCAGACATGCACTGTAGGTAGGAGCTGGAAAAAGAATTGTTCAGATAAACTGTATGACTAATACTTGGATGTAAGGTAGACTTACATTGTTGTGGCCTAAAGCCTTACCTCTTCTTCCGAAGATATGACTTTAAAATTATGATAAAAAAGCCTCCTCAAGAGAGGTCTGTCCTTATTTAGCATTCTTACATCCAGTTAAATATTCTGATTTGTTTGTGTTAGAACTTGATTTAATTGTGATGTGGCCAACCAGCAGAAAGGCTGTTGCTGACTACAGTGGGCTTGGAACAGGCCTGTTTGCTGGCAGGTAGATCAGGTACTTGAACCATGTCTGCACTGAAATCAGAGCCAAAGGTATAATATCACACTATGATACCAACTGATAAAAAAGATTGCCCAGCTAGTTTCTCACTAAAGTCACAGGCAGTGAAATCCCTGGAGCCGTCAGTCTGCTGCAAGTTGTGCAAGTAAGTGCTGTGGTTTGATACTGAGTGGGTGAAAAAGCATCAAACTAGTGGATTGGTGGCTAGGTGCTAGAGAGTAGATAGATAACTGCTTAGGATAGTTCTTCCATGGAAAACTCAGTTATTTTTAAAGTAAATCCATCTTTGTAACCAAATAAAGGAAAAGATAAAAAAAAGTACTAAAATTTGCCTTGCTTTCTACTACTACTTCCCTTTTATATGGGAATTCACTCACAGTTGCATTCACTTTCTTCCTCTTCTATAAGCAATTTGATATCCCAGTGATCTGTTCTTAGATGTCTTATTTTCCAAGAAATTTCCTGCAAGTGAAGAAATTAAAATGAATCATCATAGTCTTCAGTTTGCAGATACCTAAAAGCACACAGAAAGGTTTCTTGTGTGAACTCAAGTCAATAGTTTAGAGATTGATAAGAAAGGATCTAGTAAATGAATGTTTAATCCTTTTGTATTTAGTAGCCATTGAGATTTCTCCCCAGCTTGGAGACAGAGGCTCCAATTTGGGGAAACACCTTTTGACCCACAAATATTTCCCTAGTCCATTGAAAATGGAACATGGGATTAAGACAGCTTTAGATACAAATTGACCTATGGTCTGATCAATAAGGGACTTTCACCAGAGAAGCAGGTTCAAGTCCTCACAGATGAAGAAAACTTCCACATTCTGAAAGAGTCCTGTAAGCATTTAGTTRCAAGTAAGGTTGCTCACCTTCTGCAGAGATGCTTGGCTTAGATCCCTAATTCACAACTAGGTAGTGTCTTCTTGGGGCAGGGGGAGAGGTTTCTCCTTGTAGGAAAAATGCCTCATGCTGTCCTAGCTAGGGCTGTAGCTGCATTCCCCTCCTTGGTAGTTTTTGTGTTGCTCTAGACTGATTCTTGCAGGATGCCATGCTTGAGCACTTAACTTCTCTGCATGTATTGTGTAGGGATTTTGAGTGCCCAAGTCAGAGCAGTAAGCTCTGCTAGATTGCAAGGTGAATGTGTCAGTGCCTTTGTTCTGCAAATCTAGCCTTTTGTCTGTATGTCCTACTTCTCCATCTAGGGATAGAAGTACTTTCTGGTATTGGGTATTTTTTTGAGAGATCCTGACTTCTTCCTGGGGGCTTTCAAACAAAAACTAGACTACAGATGTAGGATAAATGTCCCAGATAGTGACTCATTCCAGTTAGGTACACCATGAGGAGTAGCATGCAGTTTTAAATATCAGTCATTTGTATCTAGTAATGAATATTTCTAGTTTCAAGATGACTAGCATAAGGGCATCTGTGTTTCATTCTAGAGCAAAGAGAATCAAAGGAATATAAAAGAACAAGGAAAAAAAGTATATTTAGCAATAACACATTTGTGTTCATTTGACTATGAAAAAATTACATATTTATGCAAAACACAAATGCCCAGGGCCACCCAGCTTCGCAGCTGACCTAAACTGGCAGGGCTTCCCGTGAGGCTGTTTTGATAAGCACCTTGCCTTCACATGGGGTGTAAGAAGGGATCATATGGAATCGAGCTGGTTTGCATCCCTCTGCACCAGAGTGCCAAAGAAAGCCTGCAGCTCAGCAGTTCCCTTCACATTAGAGGAATCCTAGGTTGGAGTGGGGCCAGCAAAGTAGCTCTGTTGTGCTGTCTGTCCAGCGAAAGAGGGGCCATGGCCAGAGAAGTGCTGTATAAAGAAGATTTCTTCCTACTAGCAGAATCAGTTGAGCCCAGAGCAAGCTGTATGGATTCTGTGCACTGCACTTGGAACGTGCTGTGCGTGATCACGGCTCTAGCTCTGCCTTGATTCAGTCGAGCTCGAGTACCCCATGCCACTGTAGCCAAGTCAGCGAAACGTCAATCGACGTGGGCTGTACAGATCTGCCTGGAGTCCCAGGGGCACCCAGAGCAAGCTTGCGCTGGAGGCTGTGCTGTTGTTGCGGCACTGCTAGGCTGAAGCTGTCTTGGTTAGGTCAGTCCATGCTAGAGGGCTGTATCATGCTGCAAATGCAAACATGCCCTGCGAGTTGTTAGAGGGGCTGACGAACTCCCTCATACCAGCAGATCTGGCTTAATGTCAGTTGTTCCTCCCAGTTGTACTCTAGCACAATCTGACCAAAGGCCAGAGCCTGCACTGCAAAATCTCAGGTGTGCTGGAAACATATTGCTGTATCAGAATGAAGTGTATGCTTATGTTTTCTTTTATTATCTCAATTTCAGTGTTGAAGAAATCTAAAATTTTTGTTTTATGTCTGAGATTTGGCTTTCTTCTTTGTCATTGTGTTTGTTCTTGGTAAATCATAGGAATAGAAGCTCTTGATGATGAACTTGTCCTTCCTAGCTTTTAAATACAAGTTTCCTCAAACTGCCTCTCTTTTTAAGATCAACGACGTAAGTTCAGAGCTCATAGTGAACAGTGTAGTGTTTTCTCTCTGTATATATTGAACAGGAGAGAATTAATGAGGAAAAGCATAGCTAAAAGGCTCGCTGGGACTTTTATCGGAACCCTATCTCAATTTTAATAGTAGAAGTCTTTCAAAATCCTGCTACCTAATGAGATTCTCACTACTTCCTTCTTTCAAACAGCCTGATATATTTCTAGAAAATCTTTCCTGCTGTATTTTTCACATACACTTCCTATTCCAAACTGAAAAGAATGTGGCACAGATTTCTTCTTGATAAGTGTGTACACAGGCAAGTTCCTTGGCCTCCCTTTTCAGGGAAATCTTTGCCTTTGTTTAAAAGCACATGTTCTCTGAGCAGATAGTCATTTACGTTTTCAGGGTGCCATCTGCGCTTTATCTCGTAATTCCAGGAAGGGATGAGGTACACTTAAATGTTTGTGTTAAACTTTCAAAACTTTAACATGTAAGAGTGTCAGGCTGTTCTGTCAGTGAAACTTTGAGATTTTTCCACTTACAGAAACTGATTAAACTGCATTTTATCCTAGGGGTCTGTAATCAAGTTTGATTTTTTTTTTGTCCTGTAGGTAAGTATTAATGATAACCAGAAGTAGAATCGAACAAAGAAATAGATTCGTATCTCAGCACTCAGAGTACTTGATCTGAATCCAGCAGATTCAAACCCTGTGGTCAAGCCTTTGTCCTTGGTTAGACTTACATTTCATGCAGAGTTTCTTGGTGCTCTGTATTTATGATAGAAGGGTGATAAGAACCTCTGCCTCTGATACTGACCTACCTCTGCAAAACAGCTGTTTAAAATAGTTACTCTCACAGCACGTGATTTGGGGGCAAAAAACAAAGAATGGAATCTTATCAGTCAAGAACTTGATTTCTTTCATTTAAAGAAAGCTTTGCTGTTGTTGAACCTATATATACATATATAAATGCAATTTCACAACGCTTCAGACAATGCATTTGTTGGCTTTAATGCATTGAAAAAATGTGTTTTAATTCAAAGGGGTTTTCTGTTTATGAAATGAAATCATATTTCTCTGTTATGTGTGTTTTAATGTCCACCCGTTGCAGCACAGAGACAGTTTTCAATATTGTGATTTTCCTATTGTTATCTCTCTCGCTCAACAAAACTACTGTATGTAGCTTACTGTAAAATAGAGGTTACTGAGCATCATCATATTCAAGAATTAGGCATGCCTATATAACGAATGTCTTTTAGTGATCTGATGATCATTACTGTTGCAATGGAGGAAATTACTATATTCCTTACTCAAAACATTCCTACGAAGTCAAGCATGACTATCAACCGTACATTTATTCGTGCAAAAGAAGCCTACAAAAGGTAGGTGTTCCCCTTACATCAGCTTATATCCTGTTGACAACTCAAATGACACTAGGCCCMTTTATTAGTTTCTAGTGGTTTAACTGACAACTTTTGGTCTCATAAAATGTACTATAAATACTATCTGTAGCACAGCTTTGCTGTTCAGTGGTACACCAAGTGTTCAGATGGTTGAGAATGCTGTTTCCCAATGGGAAATGTGGCATTTGGCAATCGTTTATTCCAGTTTCCTTTGAGGATATGAAGGAAAGATTTTACCAAAGTAATCCCTGAGTGAAAAACAAGCAACAAAATTATTAATACCAAGGCACTGGACTACGGAACGAATGCTAAAGTGCAAACTTTATTATACCTTAAAAGTAGATAGGGTGATTGCATACTTCTACCTCTACAGGGAAATACATGTTTGTTCTTTCCACACACGAGGTCGGTGGGAAAATTGCATGGGATTGATTTCATGAGTTTGGAAATGAGCCCTGGTATTGAGAATGACTTCACAGCCCCAACTCTGAACTCACTTGGCAGTGTGGATGTAGGAACCTCTTGCTCCCAGCGAAGTCAGTCCTGCCAGTGGTTTCAACACAAAGAGAGTTTGGCTCGGAAAGGACAAGTTGGGATATAATGAAGTCCCACCGTGGGGTGAAAAAAACTGGATTTGTTTTCATCTGGAATAGGACAGTTTGTAGAGAGGGAGGAAAAAACAGCCTATGCACTTATTCCTCTTGGTTCCTCTAGGGCTATGCTGCTCCTATCTTGTCAGGAAAAGCAAGGAAATGAAGACAGACTGTAAAGCACAGGTTTAGCCAATGTAAGATTAACACATTTGCTGAACTTTAATCTCACTTTTCCAGTACCTAAGTTTACCATGTTCCTCATCTGCAGAGAGTTTATAGTTGATGTTTTTTTCTTCTTGGCCTCCTTCTTAAGGACATGAGGGTTATGGGGCTGTGCTCTTATACCACCTTAGGCAGCAGGCAAACTGGTTGGTGACTTTCAACTAAATTTGATGTGATGTAGGGATCACCAGTATATTAAGTTCCTACCAGCCTTTCTAGAGAATTCATGTCTGTATGGAGAAAAGAGCCTGAACTGAGAGAAAGGCCCCTGCCTAGCCTAATGGCAGCGGGCAGGTGACCAGCCAGCGTGTGCGTATTGCCAGGCTGCCGACATGTGTGTCACCCGGAGGCAGCCACCGAGCACACCACCTCCCTCTCAGCTAAGTGTGCAAGGGGAGAGTGACAGAGAGGCACACAGGAAGGTCAAGGCGGCATATGGGGGGCTGGGGTTTTTAGGAGCGGGGCATGTGAAGAATGGGGTATTTCATTCCAGAGGAAACAATGCTTCATACTCAAAGAAGGTTTTTTTAAAATCTAAACTAAACATTCTGTTTCTTTTTCACAGTTTCTTTTTTACATGACCTTTCCCTGCCCACACTCATTAACCAAGCCTGTGACAACATGGAGTTAGCAGTTTGGGTGAGCTGTACATTTTCCTCAGGAAGATTCTAACCATCACTTAGAAAAATGAATTAAAACTCTCATGTGAAGGTGCAGATGCAATGAACTGAAACAGTTAAATGCTGATCTCAGAATAAGACATGAGACCACAAACCCATTTTTTTCAGCCTCAGAATAATAGCCTCCCTGCTGAAGCACACAGAAAATGTGTTGCCTGTGCAGATAAGAGAACCTTAGAGTACCTTTGAAACTGTGATTCAGCACACTGAAGTTACTACTGTTTTACAAGAAGGTGCTGACTCATTTACTAATTGCATGTCGATGGCAAAACAATCAAAAAGTGTCACTCTTTTTCTCCAGAAAAATTTTGACATTACTATCGGTAGCAATCATGAGCAAAGAAGGGCCAGAAATGGCTTTTTGGAAGGCAAATGTTTTCTGCACTCTCCAAAGCTGACTGGCCGGTGTTGGGAATTACAGACAGCTTTCAGTAACAAATCTGATCACTGGTAACAAGAGAGGTGCTTGTTCTTCTCTGATTCTAGATACTTGGTCTCTTGTGGTGTGATGAGGAAGGTCTTAATTTGAACGGGACTGATGAAATTTTGAATGTTGTCCTGAGGAACCATTAGAGACAAAGAGAGAAGGCAGTCAGAGACAGGTTCAAAGTTATTCTTTCTGCTGTTTCATGCTTTTTAAGGCAAACTGACAGGTTAGATCAACGACCAGCTTCTTTTTTTCCTTCTTCGCAGCAGCAAAGAGATAATGTCTGTCCCTGCAGAGATCTACTGAATTCAGTAAATGTCTATAACAATGTATTTGTTAAGGTTTTTATGTGAGGCTAATACTTTTCCACCAAATAACATGCTAACATGAGAGTTAATTTTGTTCAGATTTCCTAACAGTGGATGCACTAAAAATCAAGGAAACGCCAGTTAAGCAGTCATTAGTATCTGGACAGTCAGTCCCATTTGATGTAACATTCAGCATTGCACTCTGATTTTACCCAGGACAAGTGATACTTCACTTCCAGCATATGACCACCCATACTGCAAACCTCCAGTTACTTTCACACACGCCCAGATTGACTCCAGCTTCAGTAATGTGAGATGTCATATGGAAACATGGGCTTACGCTGTGTGAACACACAGTGTACCTGGAAGGTTTGAGCTCAGTGTTCAAATTGGAAGGCTATGGAGTCCTCCCATCACCTGTGCCTTGCTTCCTGATTTCACACCTCCTCACAGGTTAAGTACCTGTTCAGTAATTTTGAAGCCCTCCTGCGGCCTCCTTGTATTTTACTAGAGAATTTAGTAGAATGCATGCCAGAGCAGCACTGTAGAGAGATGCTGGCTACACATTTCTGGGTTTGTAGAGTTGGTAAGAGCACTTTCTCAAAACTGACACTGTGTCCATGTGAGACATCTGCGATTCAGTTTGTGTACAATGATGTGGCCCCTACTAACTCCAAAAATGCTTTGGAGAGAGATGAGCTTGTTTTTATAGACAACTCGTTTGGCTGAAATGCTTCAGGAATCTGAAAGCAAAGGCACAGGTTAAACTAGTATTGATGTAACCTTCTCAAATCTCTCAAGATGGGAACAGATGGTGAAACTGCCCCATGCTCCTTCTCCAAGAGTTAAATATTTACATCAAAACCACTTCTCCTTCTTGTAAATTAAACCAAGGCAGGGCAGGTATGGAAACCAATAACCAATTTGCAAACATCACTCTCATTCTTCCTCTAGACCAACGTATGTGCCTCACACCCAGGGAAACTGTCTCCTCAGCAGACCTGGGCAGTGGATTCAAAGTGCTTGCTCTGCATCTCTCAGAGTAGGGCCCAAACTTGCATTTTCTGTATTCTAGCTGAGGAATTTATTTAATATGTGTAAAACGATCCTACTACTGCCATTTGTTCTTTTGTACAGGACTCGCTGTACTAAGATCCAGTGACCTAGAAGTAATATGAATCCCACCATGGYTTGGCAGGAGTGAAGTGCTTAGCTGCTCAGAGGAATCGGGACTCTTGCAGTTGCATGGTGTGCCTGGAGATTAGGGATTTGCCTAGAAGAAACAAAAGTACCTGTAGGGATACGCAGCAGATGAGTGGAATAGATACCAGTAGCGCATACATGCTGGATTCGTGTGCCCCAGGACCTCTTGTGAATCTAGCCCAAAGCTTTCCTACGTTGCCCTGCCAAAGTGCCTCAAATCTGACCAATTGAGAGATGAGAATCTAGGTCACTTTTTATGCTTTTTGCTTATGGTTCCCTGAAGGGTTAATTAGTATATAGCAATAATAGCTCCTTGGTCTATTTACAGTACTTTTCATCAATAGAGCCCAACATTAGTTTTAGGGAAACTAAGGCAAAAAGATATTTGCCCAAATTCACACATCTAGTGAGGCTTAACACTAAAGGTAGCTCTGCTTTGTGTATTGACTTTTCTTTCCACATGCCCCCAAAGTCTGACTTTGGAACTCAACACTTAAAATTCGCCTGTATTGCACATTCTTGAAGACTTGTACAGCTAAAAATGAGAAATACCACAAAATATTGCAGAAAAAAAAATCTGAATTGAAATTGGAAGGAACTTGGACAGCAAATTCATTGGAGCAGGATTTTAATCCAAATTAAAAAAATGCGTACTTTCCCATGAGCATGTATATGATATATAATTGTAGTTGTATAATTGTATGGCATTACACAGCCACATGATACAGTGTATAATCACCTAATCCACTATAGGAAATACATAAGCAGAGCACAGTCTCCATTGGAAGTATTTCACACTCAGGTATTTGGTAACACAGACGTAGCAGTGCGTGCACTCTCCTCTGCATTTGGTTTTCATGGGGTCTATTAAGACACAAGACAAGGGGGAATCGTAGCCCTCCTCCATGTGCTCAGGAAAGTCATAGAAATATTAATCTAGTATTAAATCTGTAGCATAGTGACTTAATTTTTTTTTGGGGGGGTAAGCTTGATTTGGAGGTGCATCAATGTCCTCTTTCCATAATTTATTTTGAGAAAACTTATTAAGCACTGATTTTCAAATCTGACCTGTAGCTAATTCCTCAGGTGTAAGGCTATAATGAAGCTTATTGCATCATGCCCTTGGTCTTCTCTTCCTATGGCAAATTTACTTTTTTTTTTTTTGATTCTTTGCCTATCATGTAGCATTTCAATACTGTCTCTTTAAATACATGAATCTGTTGTGGTTCTTACGATGCTTTTAATTTTGCTAGCTGCCAGGAACTGCTCTAAACAGCAGCTAAAGTGTGATTTTTTTTGTCTGTGCCTTGAAAACAGTTAGTTACAGCCGTGTGGCTTCTGCACATTGTTTTTATCATATAAAGACCTAAAGGTACAGTGTATTTTCTCCTCTAGTGATCTGCTACCTGGCCTTTTCATTCTCTCTTCCTTTGAAGAGCTTCTGCCTCTGCTTCCTCCTGAAGATGCTTCCTCCCCACATCCCCTGGCACGTAGTTTCCCACTATGCCTTGTAGCATTCGATCCAGCGCAGGAGGCAGTAAAGCTGCTGTAGGAACAGGAGAAGCTGCTGCCAGCTTCCCGGCTGTGGAGGGGGAGATTCTCTGGGGAGAAACCGCAAGCGCTCGTGGCTCCCTCTGTGCCGCACAAGCAGTACCAAAGGATGTAGCTGGATGGAAAACCCAGCTAAATTTTATCTTTTTGGAGGAATATCTGTTTGAAGAATAATGTGGTGGTAATTCAGAATGTACCTCACCCTAAACAGCTGCTTTGGCTGATGCCTCACTGTTGAGTTTTGCTTTCCCTACTGTTTCACATGGTCTCTATGTGACACTTACACAGGCAAAAATGAGGTGTTGCTCGCAAAGAGTTTCCAAGAGCAAGAGTAATGGGGGGTTTTGTTTCCTGGAGATTAGTTTATAGTTGGTGTGACTCAACCCTGATAAGATCAGTTTATAAAAGGGTAGCTGATCATGATTTCTGGTTGTTTTTTAAATTTTTTTTTWAAAAGGTCTGTTTTTGACCCAGAGTGCTATTTTATGGCTTGCATTTGTTCCTAGAGAAGCCAGAACGCTATTGTAGTCAACAGCTGAAGGGTTAGTTTTTAAAGGATGAGTCTTCATAATCTGTGTATTGCCTTGTCTTTGTCACACGGCTCACTGAGGTAATGCTGCCAAAGTGCTCGTATACGAACTGTAGCTATGCGTCAGAGAAAGTCTGCATCTGAATGTCTCTGGTCTGCAGGTCACTGGATAGGCTTTTGCTTTCTACCTCAAGAAAAAGAGTTGCGTTCAGAGACAAGGGCGTAGTCTTAAGCTATGTAGGAACAGTAGCTGGGTACTCTCAATATCCAGGCTAGAGCTCCTTCTTCCTCACTTCATGTAAGGCTGTATGTATGAAGTAGGGGGGTTAAAGGTCCATGTGTAACACTGAGAAGAGGACTCTCAGACTGGGAAAAGATTCAGTGAAGTTAGTGCAGAACTCTGTTTCAATGGGAGCGCTTTTGGGCTGAGAGTGCCATCACCACCAAATTTTGCCGGTATTGCTGCATTAGTTAAGTGTGAGAAACTAACCACAGCACTGCCACATATATATGCCAGGGTGCTGCAAACAACCACCACAATCCTTTTTCTGGCAATGTATGTGGTGTTTGAGGAAGGCAGTTTGGGAGTGTTAGCATAAGGGCTCTGTCAGCAGAGACTGTTTGTAGTGCAGCCAGAGGATTTACAAAATGATCAAAAGAATTTTGGAGAAAGTGGTTAGAAAAAGAAAAAAATGTGGATTCCTGTTGCTGAAAGAAAATATTTATGTGCAAAATGTCCATTTCTGGTGAATATTTGGAGCGTGGAGTGGGTGGGAGAGAATGGCTGAAAAAGGAAAACCACAACATATGAAAAATTCCAAATTTTGAAATCTGTTATTAAAAAGCTTTTGGTTTATGGTGGGTTTTTTTGTTTGGTTGGTTTGGGATTTTTTATTAGTTCCTCAGGAGGAAAACAGTTTTCCCAGTAAGGTCTGTAGTTGAGTGGTACTGTGAGAATTGGCATTAGTTATATGATACGTGTAGTAAATGATGTTTAAGATATGCTCTAAAAAGCAACTTCAAAGTTAGAGCAATACGTAGTTTTTGTTATAACTACCTTTTCCCTTTGGAAAAAAAAAAAAAACATTGCATTCATAATTGAAAGACCATTCAGAGATGCATAATGGTTCAAGTTTAAGAGTTGCTCAGTAGATGAGGGTATACTCTGAAGTGTTTACAGTAAAACTGTTGACGCTTAGGAAGAGCAACTTTTTCTGAGGCAAGTCTGAATGTACTCCCTACCCAGCAGGGTGCAATGCTCAATGTTCTCTTCTCTCACCTGCTGCCCACCCAGATTATGTGAGAAATGTTTGAGCGCCTTACTATATATAGTCAAGACTTTATTCTCTCCTGCTGAGGTCAGTGGGAGGAGCTGAAACCAAGATGGGGAGGAAATGAGCCGTGTGGGAGTGAGCTGGTGCATCCTGAAGCTGGGAGGCACTGGGAAGAGATGGATCAGCTTCAGCGGTCACATCCAGCAAACCTGTCAGTGGGAGTGCAAGGCAAAGAGATGGTGCAAAAATAAAAGTCGCTAATACTTGTGTGGAGGTGGAGTGGGGCATTTGCTTTAAATGAGAAGCTTGAGCTGTATGGATGAAACTGCAGGGGAAAGGTGGGACTGAAAGAGGCGGGTTAGAGGAAATTGTGAATATGCTTGCAGGTCCCCTTTGTGAGCTGGCAGAGCGTGTGCTGCAACAATCTCCATATGGGTTGTGCAGGAATGACATAGAAAGAGTCATATATTCCAGTAGCCATATGTGATAGGAAAGTTTCCATGGCTGAAAGCTTTGTCATGGCTGGGTTAATCTGTCACTTGTAATAGGCGTTATTGTTATAATCTATATAGTAGACCAGACAATATTCCTCAACTCTGAGAACTTTTCCTCCCCTCAAGTTGAAATACGGTAATAGAGAAGGACACAGATTTTAAGTGAATGCAGGTTTTTTTGAACAGTTTTTTTTGTTTGGGGTTTTGGTGCTTTTTTTTTAACAAAGTAATTTTTTTTAAAATTGAAAGTTTCTACCTGCACTAATGATTGATTCTTACTTGCACTGATATCTCCTAGCTTGAAGGCCTGAGTGCTTCACAAACAGATACAAAGGAGTCCCTGCTCTGAACACCTCTCAGCCTTGGAGGCTCAGAGACAAATAGTGCATCTACTTTGGGGGGAAATGAGTGGTGTGTTAATATTTTTTTAAATAAGGAGTTTAAATTAAAGACATACTAAATAGTGAAATTGCAGGGGAAAGCTAACGCAGCTTTGAATGAGAACTGCAATTTATTTTCCCTGTAGATGATAAGTTAAGTTTGATGGCTAACCATGACCACTGAACAAGGATTAAAGCAACTTCTACATAACTTGGCATGTGCTTTTCAAAAATAAATTCTTTTTCTCAGGTAGATGAAATTCCTTCTATGAGGAAGGAATGTGCATCATCTTAATTTTACAATGGGAAAATGCTTGTGGTCACAGAAGAAAGCTAAGTGAGGAATTGGACACAGGTTTTCTTAGCTGAAAAACCTTTCTTTGCTGGTTGCTCTTAGAATTCAGGAACATTTGCGAGTTTATATATGAACCAGGCTCCGCTGGGTTGGGTAGTACCCACTTCCAGCTCAAGGAATCTTAAGCAGCTTTAGGATGTCAAACAGGCAAAATTTACATATCATTCATATTTTGGAAGAATACATGTGACTAGTATGTTCATTGGGTAAATTTTTCTTTCAACCCCAATGAATGAAAAAAGAGTTGGTGTATTGGACAAAACATGGTGTTTTGGAATTAGAAAAGAAAAAAGGAAAAGTAGGGTGGAAAAGAGGAACTATTTATTAGGCTGCAACTTGCATTCTTTATTTGGCCTGTATTTCATTACCTCCTATTTCCTGATGATAGCGTAATGTCCTCTCTTTTCCTGTTACCCAAGCACTTTGCAGAACATGTGTTGCATGCCTATTGGCAATCATGGACAATTTGACATTCTCAGCTTCTTTTTACATGACTTGACATCAGTTCTTTTTCAAAATACCTCCCCCCACCAGCAGAATACATCTCCCCCTTCCCATCGCTGTATTACATGCTGAAGAATGGTAGATGTCTGCAACAAATTTTAAGCTACAGATCCATTTTTGTGCACTTGGGCTGAGACACCATCCTTGGCCGTTACCCTTTTGGAAGTCAGGGGGTGCTCTTGGTGGTCCTGGGGGCATAGGACAGTCTGCACCTTTCCAGGTGTTACGAGGAAACGACCCTGTTTCAACCTCTCACCAGGGTGGGTTTTAAACAGCAGATTTAGACAAGCTGTAAGGTCTTCTGCAATCACTGTGGGTGTCTCACAGTGTTTCATGGGCAGTCTGGACAGGTTCTTTATGCGAGACCAAGAGACACGTTCCCTAGCTCATGTCAGGCATATTTCCATATATAAATATAACGCCAAGCCGACATCTGCTCTTAAACCTGCTGAAATGGGTTCCTCTTTACCCTAGAGACCCAATTACTTCCCAAGCACAGGTCCACCCCTGCCGAGCAGCAGGCAGCTTCCTCTATTCAGCAGATCTTGGAAACGACACCAGCTCTGAACTGCTCTGACTCTCCTCTCACACCTGGTGCTTGGTTGCATTGTCTATCTTGGGCTCTCAGTGAGAGACATAGACACGTCGCAAGATAATACACCCACTCTCCTTTTCCACAGTCGTCTGTTTCTTCACTGGGAAAGCATGCCCTGCTCAGAGCATCTGTCATCACTGCTGGCTTGGCTTGACATGGCCTTACCCCTGCATGATAGCATTTTTGTTTTGAATGTGTGGGTTGTAGCTGTGTGGATCCACACCACAAGGACTTCTTTATGACACTTTCTCATAGGCAGTGACCCAATGAATCATCACTTCTGAGGTCAAAGGCAGGACCGCTGAAATTATTACCTGAATCTGTCCCTTCCCTATCTTTTTTTCAGGGTGTCACCAAGCAGATGCTTAGTATCTCATCCTCTCATCTCAGTTTGTCATCTTCTTTGACGTAACAGGGAAGATACAAGTATCTTATCATCGGTTACAATCAGTGACTTCTTTTCAATAATCGGTGGCTTTGGGTCAATGCAGGTTCATAGTCAACATCAATATTTTCTGACTGATGAAAGTTTTCTGAGTTCAGTGATGCTTGTCAGGTTTGAGAGTTCATTCTGCAGGGACTCCAGTGCAGGCCATGAAGTGGTTAGATTTCCTTTGTCACTTCCACTCCTGCCTTATGTCCGGGCATTTTTCTTTCCATTTTTCATTATTTGTTCCACAATGTATATACTGGATTGGGATTGCCATGCACATGTTCTTTGCTGGTCTCCATTTGTCCTGCTACCAGGGCTTCTTTTTTTGTCTGAACTGAACTAGTAGCTATTAGGGTTTGTTTTGCAACTTCTTGATAAGTAAAGATGAACTTGTTACCTGGAGTTTCTCTAGAGTAAGGCTTGTTCCTTGTRTGAGACTTCATTTTAAGAGGAGTCTTTCTGATGTGTCCAGCGATGCTGAGTGGGGATCCATGTGAATGCTAGCATCCTCAGGTATCTAACATAAGTATCTAGTCTGCTTTTTTAACTTTGGTTTTCAGGTTAAAATAACAAACACAAAATCCTGTATTTCTCAGATGTCTAATTCTGCTAGTGGTCACTGTAGTGGTCAAACACAGCTACCAGAATTTCCTGCTTTTCAGGCACTAATACTGGCAGCGTTCACTGCAAAACTGCTGTGGTGGTTATTTAACTAACTGCCAGTAGGCCCTGAGTGAGCTGCTGAAGACCACACTTCCTGTAAAAATGTTTTAAAGAATTAATATATGGCTATCAGATATTACTACACAGAGCAAAAAGCTGATGTACACATAGCCAGAGAAAAACGATATTTTATCTATAATGTATAGAGCATCTATTAATCAGCAATGATTCCTGAATTGCTAGTAGGTGGAATTTAAATATAATTCAATGTACAATGGGTTCTACTAAATCCCCCAAATTCTCCCTCTTTTAAGCTACCTTCAGGGAGGAACTGCAGTATACACTTACTTGGGTAAGTCCATACTTTTATTTTGTTTATGTACATATTAATACATACCTTCTCACTTATGTTTCTTATTAAACGAAGTGATTAGATGTGAGAAACACTTGTGTGGGAATGTGGAGAATGACTTATGATTTTGACTGTTTTCCAGGCAGAATCCTAGGGAAAAAAATTGTTATATTCCATAGATGATATCACTTTACAATATCACATTATGTATCAGCTAAACTAGCAAACCTCCCTTTAAAGTGCCTTACGTGCATATGGGTTTTTTTTAATAAACACCATCTTGGATAAAAATGTTGTAAAGAAACAATTCTCCTGCCTTATGGTTGTAGGATTTGTAAGATTCCTCTCATAATCTTGCTGCACATGAAATCTGCAGTGTTTCAAGGCACAGGCCTTAGCTGAGAGAGATTAATGTCATGATGGTAAGGGTGATAGAAATGGCCCTCTAAGAGTACGTCCAGCCCTTGCAGCCAGGGCGGCTTTCACGCGTGAATCCTCCATTGGTTCCTAAAGCAGCAAGTGGGCGTGAGTTTGAGATTATCTGGTCTAAGAATAGAGACTGAAGAACAAGAAATTCCTGTTCATCAGAGTTTTCTGTCTCATCTGGAACATCTAGTGCTTCAGAGGCGGGGAAATACTATGGCAGTAAGGGGGTGGAGGAGGATGGCTCTAGCTGCCAACGCTTTTCCCCATAAAAGTACACCAGTGGAGTGCAATGATAGGAATGCGGGAGACCTGAATAAAAGAACCTCTCTTGTCCCTTTTGAACTGTGTAAGCATGGATCTTGGGCTAGAGCACCTATTGTATTGAACAGTGAGCAGCTGCTGCTGATTTGCAATTGAGAACTGAAATCTATTTAGAGAAATAATTGCTTTAGTTTCCAAGATGCTCCTGGAAATAAGATCTAAATTTCTCATTATAGTCTTACCTGGCAAAATACAGTATGTTCTAAACAATAATTAAAAATTCTTAAATTAAAAATTCTTAAAGAAGGTGAGTTAGTCTTCCAGGTTTGTAATGGAGAAAAAAGTAGGAACAAACAATCCTCTTGTAAAGGGGAGAATACTAATTGTGTCCTGTTCTCTCATCGGAGTGAGAAATGGAACACCTGCGCTCGTCCTCTCCCAAGTAGTGCTTGGGACTGTATTTTTCACCTGGAGTATTTTTCCTTAAAAAAAAAAAAAAAAAAAAAAAAAAGAAAGAGAACGAATCTGGATACCTTTGTTTTTCCAGTCCATCCCAAAGGATATGATGTAGAGTGCTTTATTGCCAAATTTATTCCAGATTAACTAGTGCATTTGGGTAATTCTTTTTTAAGTTGTCCCTTCTTAAATTGCTTTTAAGTGATAGTGCTTTTAAAATGCACGCAAAATTACAAGTAACTTTTAAAAGTGTAGCCAGCTAGCATATTTCTTGCATCTTGCTGTTAAGTGCCCTTGTTCCTTTCTTATGCTGATGATCTTCAGGATAGTTTTTCAGAATGGCAGAACTGAGAGTGCACACAGTGGAGGAACACAGGTAAGGCCCTAAATACACAAAAAATTGTTCATATAAATATCGTCTTAGAGTCACTTCCTAAATCCTATCTCATACTGGGAATCAGGACATTGGTTAAGAGGTTACTAATTCTGAGAATTCATCTCCTGCATTTTATAGTTAAGAATTTCTTCCCTTTTTTTGTACTTCATAACAAAGATTGTAACACTTGCAATCTCCCTTTTAAGTGTGGTAGCAGAACTAAAAATCTTCTCTAAGGTAGTTCAGTTGAAAAACAAACTTTCCTTACATGGCACCCAAGTTCTGAACCAACCTTATATATGCTATCATTTCTATATCAAATAAAAATAGATGGCTTAGCATTTTAGGGCTTCACCTCCTGCCTTTTTTTTTTTCTTTTTTTCCCCCTGTTCCTACTAGCCCAGATGGGTAAGAACTGAGAACTGCAGGATTAAACCATCAGCAACAAAAAACTTATTTCCAGAATTTTAATTTTGTTTCCACAGCTGTCCTTTTAAAAGTCTTTATTTTTAAATGAAAATCCTACAGTGACTTCCTGACAATCCTATCTTACACTGAGTGTTCACCTGACTTTTTCCAGAAGTATGGATCACTTACAGGTCTCCTGGTTCTCAGCTGAAATGAAACCTTGTGAGTGATTTTTTAAAAACACTGGTTTTGCTGAGTGAGATAATAAATGTTCAGCCTTTATCTCTTAATCCACTGGCTGATGCCATGCAAAGATGTGAATACCAAGGGAGAGCGCTGACTGGGCTCCTGCCTCACACAGGAATAGTAAGAACCACTGTACCATCTTCCTCTATGCGGTGAGCCTCCTGATGTGCTACCAGCTGAACACTGGTGCTAGCAGGGGCTTTTGTGGGGGGGCTCCCATCCCATAAAGGCTAACTGTGGGGAAAGCGTTAACATCTGCTGTCTGGATTCAGACATTGCTCTGAGATTCCTTCAAGTGCAAGGGGACTAATCCTGCAAGCTTGTCTCAAACAAGCTGCATCTTCTGAAGGCAAGAAAAATGCAGATAATCTCCAAGTGGACTAGGTAAGGTAAATATATGCCTTACTAATGACATTGGAAAAATAGCCTCTACACTACAACACATCCTGTTCCTGTGACACTGTCTTGGGGAAGGATAGTGACTATTCCTACCTAGTAGTACAGCATCAATGTTGAGTGTCAGTGGAGCTGAAGAGTTGTTGCTCACCTGTGTTATATCACAAAGCATAATTAAGTTATTGGAAAAAGAGAGAGAAACATAGAGAATAATTGATAGCACATTTTTATGGGCCATCTCAGTTATGGAATCTGTTTTCATGGCTTAACTGGTTTCCACCAATGCGGACAGATGAGACGGATGGCTCACAGCCTGTTTTAAAAATTACTGGGGAAGTACTTCCTTCTGTGAGTGAAATTAGTCTTCTCAATGACTGAACAAGTCCAAGTCTAGATAGGACAAACGAGGCAGAAAATGATTTGGAGGCCTGATCAGTTTCCCACCATAGTAGTACCCAGGTCTCCTGTGCCTGAAAGAGCTGAAAAGGAAAAATGCACAGACAGTTACGGGGGGGTTGTCCTGAACAGGGAAAATCGAAGGGAAACAGAGTCTTAAACTAGTGACAGGAAGGTAACCTACTGGCTCCCTGATCTCTGGTTATGTTGAAAATCTGTTAGCTTACCAGGCATTAAACCTCTTCTGTAATTTTTTATTATTCTCTCCCCCCACTAATTTTTCATCTCTCAAACTGTTGGAGCATATTGCAGGGGTGCCTGCAGGAATGGTGAGTTACATCAGCTAACAGTGAGAAGGGTGGGTGATCAGCATCTCCTAGGTTTGGGCCCTTCTACCAAGACTTTAATGATTGGAGGCAGAGAGCAGGTGGAAACCACTTTCACCACAACCTGACTCGGAGTGCTGACTGCTTTGAGTGATGCTGACAGGGGGCAGAAAGCTATAAATCCACCCTGAGCCTCACAACTCTGGTTGCAAAATTGCATCAGTTTACCTGTGAGCTAAGAAAGACTCAAGAGCAGTTAATGCATAAGCAAGCTGATCTATAATTACCCTAAGAACTAGTTTGAGAGCATTATTACTGTTACAAAATGTAATAGCAGTATTACATAAGCAGAACAACAATAGTATATCTCCAAATGGTTGCAGACTGCCTCTTTTGACAGCTGTGGTAGAAAATGGATCACTGGATGGTCATGAAATGAATATTTTCCCTAATCAGAATGGAGAGCTTTATTACCCTTATAATTACTTGTTTAGCAGTCACTTATTAATTTTTTTTTTAGTCCATGAGTAATAAAATGGGCCTGTTTATTAAATAACATTTTAATTAGGAATCATTTTTAACATGTGCCAAGTTCTTAATGTTTTCTCCTATGCAATTACTTAGATAAATGCTTGTATTTCTGATAACTCCATTGACACCATCAGCCAAACTAAGATTTTCCTGGTATACAGCTCGTATAAAATAACAGGCTCCAGATGCCTTAGCTTCCCCAAACGGCTAATTTTTAGCATATTGCAATAGAATATTGCTTATTTTACTAAATAGCTTTTACATACTGCTGCTAGATACTGTGTATTTACAGCTCATTTGAATTCAAATGTACTTTTTTTGCTGAGCTAAATTTCTTATTGACTGCACTGGAAAGCTTGCATTTAAACATTTTTTTAGGAAATTTCACATTTTCATTAAAACACACCTCAGAGGCAATGTTGACAAATTGTTTTGCAAATGTCTACATACTATTTGGCCATGCATAAAACTTGTTTAAAACATTATGAATGTTGATGTAATGTCAAGTAAATATTTTAAGTGTTGATCTCAAAATGAAATAGTCATGATCATTCTGGTGAAATGAAAATGTCTGTCTTTTGTCTCTTTCACAAAAGCTGAACTTCTTTTTTTTTTTTGCTTTTTGCTGCTATTTTTTGAATGAGGATCAGCATCATCAAAGTGCCTGGTTGTTTACACACGAGATATTGGCACAGTTACTTCTCTTGTCCTGAGACTGAAACTCTTGCTCAGGTCAAGAAGAGAACATGAGTAGATCAAACACCCTGTGCTTGTTTGTGCAAGTAAAGCCCTGTTTGGCCAGCTAGTACACCTAATTTTGGCATAGGAATTAGGCTAATGAAGTATCAATTCTGGTAATAGCATGGGACCTATAGATTCCTTGCACAGTGCCCGCTGATTTTAGTAAGCCTTTGCTGATTTATGCTCACCAACAATTTTGCTCTCTAAATACATAGTTTCCACATGCTTATCTATTGCTTCCCTAGCTCTTCTGTACAGGTTTGAGGCTAAAACTGGCCATCATAGATAGCAATACAAATTGTCTTATGAGATTCAGTTTCAAACATGGGCTTGTATTTCAGTCCTTTGTCATTTTTAGGAGTTTCAACCTCGTGTCCCAGAGCTATCTGGAATACTAGCCATTCAAAAGTCAATGCAATTTCACCAGGACAATTTAGCCACTGTGATCCCCTATATAAGGGATGCCATGTGGTCCCTGCTTTCTCATTAAAACCTTTTCTTTGGGATTATTCTACTGTATGCTAGTTACCATTTCTCAGTAAACACTGGATGCATAAATCCTTGTTTATAAGTTTAAATGCAGTTTTGAAGGAAGATTGAAGTGGGCTAAGGGTTCAAGCTGACTGTAAATGAGAAGCGCATTCTGTTCTGAAATGAACATTTCCCTTCATGCACAGGAACAAAGGAAAGAAAAGAAGAAATTGYCCTTTCCTCTGGAAAATTTCTACAGTATTTTTCACCATATGACATTATCAGCAATAAGAACATAAATCTGTGAAAGATCTAAATTAATTTTTTTTTATTTATGGATTTTGGAAGGCTCTAAAGAGAGCAGTCTTAGCTCATACGTATACCTCAGATTCTATACCTCAGTCACTATGAGAACAGGACATAAAAAAAAAAGTAAAAAAAAAAAAAAAGTCCATGATCACTTCTCCAGGTAGCAAAGAGACTTTGGAGAATGAGGCTTCCCAAAAATGTAAGAACCAGGTGAATTTGACTGAGGACTGGTCTGTAGACCCAGCTGATGGCTTGTCTGCATGTCAGATAGATGAAGCAATTTGCAAAAATGGAGGGGTTTTCCTTGATTTTGTGCTGCAGATCCTTATTCCTGCAGCTTGTTTCTTCTCTGCTTTTACTTGGGTTGGGTTCTAGCCAGTCTTGGGTGGTCAGTCTCACCATCCCATATGACCTTGCTCAAGTCTTCTCTGCTTACAGTTGTATACCGTACCTGGTAGTAGAAGCTCTGGACCCAATAAAATTAACTTTGATTCTCACAAAAGGATAATCCTTTGACTTTTGTCAAGTGAAGCCTTGATTATATTGATATTTCTGTGTAGTTTCTCTCAGTTTATCTCATGCTAAAGGATGGTGGAATTGAATGCAGGATTTTCATGTGGTTAGAAATGGGATTTGTGATCCATATCTGGATCCTGGTCCTTCTTTGGCCTCACTGGAAATTCTCCAACACAAAGATGTTGCAGTGTTGAATTAAAATGACAATTCAGAAGTTCCCTAGACTGCTGCCAGGTAGGGCAAATATTATTGCCTCTGGGTCATGTTGCTTAATTCCCAGGAGTAAGGAAAACACCATCATGTTCTGGTATCATCAGGGCTCTTTGGAGGCTTTCTAAGTTGACTCAAGAGGTTCATCAACCTTAGTTTTAGGGGAGAGCTGTAGCGTCACTTGAATGCAAAAGCCACAGACAACTTGGGCAGTGTTGCTAAACTTCTCAGAACAGGTTCCACCTAGGTCAGTGCACAAGGAGGGAAATACCTCAGCTCTGCTCATGTTGACTAGCTTATGGTCCTTCTCTTAATCAGTCACATATATAACTCTAGCCTGCTGGGAAACACAAGCTGGTACTTGATAGTCACAGCCCTGAAATCTCCTTTGATAGTTTAGTTTTACCCTACGTTGTCTGCTTTTTTCTGACAAAACACAGCAGAAGTTCCTCCTCTCACCCTGCTTCCTGCTCTCCCCATACAAATTTTTATCTGATAGTCCTTGTTACAGCTATAGGAGACCTGGGTTCAAGCTCCCCATCTGCCCATAGAAAGGAGCCTATATTTGCTGTAAGAGAACATTGACAGTTGATTGAACTGCTGAGGTATTGACCATTTGGGGTAATGCTGTCTCTGTCTTGCCTGTTAAATCCTAACAGCTTTATACAAGTGGGGAAGAGGCTTGAAGCTAGGTCCTGTAGCTGAGTGCTTTTCATGACTCCACAGGAGTGCATGGGAGTTGCAGGGATTCAACCAGCAGGGTGCACAAGTAAATCTGAGTTTGCTCAGGCAGAGGAGAGATGTCTGTGTGGGTGCACAATCTGCGTGCATAGTCTAGCTGCTGGCTTGTGGGGTAAAAGCAGGGTGCTGACTTCTCTGGGGAAACACAGAGGGGCTGCCAGATTGAGGTGGCAGATGAGTCTTGGTTTGAGACTCTGGATTGTTCTACCAAGATACCTAAGCATATAACAGCAACATAAATGTCAGTTTAAGACCTTTTGTGCATCAGCTTCCTTGACAGTTGGATCTGAGGCTTGGACCCTGCCTGTATCTGAGATTCTTCTTCCTCTCTGAAAAAGCCTCCTGATGTGAAGATTGCCTTATCATGACAACCTCAACTCAACTGAGTGTTTGGAAACATTCTTTAGACAAGATAAGTTTCCTTTTTACAAGAAAGAAAAAAAAAAAAAAAAGAAAGAAAAATGAGGAACACTGGTGCACTAAGAATTAATAGAAGCTTTTCTACTTAATCAGTTTTAAAGTCTAAGAGGCTGCTACCATGTCTAGATGTTCTGGTTTCAAGGAGAGAGGCAAACAATGCTTGTCAGACTTGACTCTGAAAAGACACTAGCTTTTTCTGTGGTGGTACCCCTCAGTTTCCATTGCACTGGCTTGTCCTATTTTAAATTTGTAATGAAAGAAAAAATTCTAAAGCTGGTAATCATGCGCCTTCCTTGTATAAAAACACATCTTGTTTTTATCATCAGTAACCTGTACTACACAAGAGCTCTGACACATACATTTCAGGATAGATTAGGAATTGCCTGCTGCATTTACATAACATTAAAATCACTGTCTAGATACACAAAATAAAATGAATACCTTCCTGATTCTCTAGTATGGGCTTGCATGAAAATGATTTTACCTTGCTTTCTTTTTTTTTTTTCTTCCCCCCATGAATGCAACAGCCCCTCTCTTTATTTAGTAGGTTGGAAGAGAAGGATTTGATAGCTGAGTGAGGGAACACCTATGTAATTCATTTTTCTGGCAGACTTGGACAGCATGCTTACTGCATTTAAAAAAAAAAAGGGGGGAAAAACTGTTGCAAAAAAGCGTATGGAGTGTGTGACAGCCTGGCCCTATCTGACTCCCCATCATTCCTTGCAGCTGCCGGAAGCCAACCGCTCGTCTTTCCAAACCACAGGCTCATGTGGGTAATGATATGATTTCCTCTGTCTTGTGTTTTGTGTGTGTGCTTCAAGAAAAGTAACCCCCCCAAAAACTCTACACACCCAGTTAATCAAGACAGTAATGGCTTCTCTCATCCTCCTGAAGTGATTCTTGCAATGCTGGAACAAGCAGCTGGAGGCTTCATCTTCTCTCCCAAGCAGAATGTTTGCCATCATTCATGTTTTTCTTGATTGCTTTGGGCTTTATCCTTCATCTCACTACTAAATAGTGCCCTCACCAATTGAAAAAAAGGAAGTGGAGTTCGTATAATCTAGTTTCAGACTAGTATAAAATCTTTAGTATTTCACTTTGTTGTGAAAATCATTCACATATTACAAGAAAAAAATGCAAAATCAGGAAATTTTTGTTGCATTTACCATCACTATTCTCTATTGAGGACCTTTAAAATGCTGCCTGTATGTCTATAAATGTTGGAAATAATAGATGTTTTACCAAGAGAAGTAAGGCTACACTAATCTTGTTGGAAGTATCCATATACTTATGATTGGAAATACCATACAGTTTATTCTTCAACCAACCATCTTGTAGTCCACATGAAGACTTTCCCACTGCGTTATAACTATAAATTTCAGTGCTTTTATGACTATTAAAAACAGGCTATTGGTTTTAACTTTAAGAAACAGTAATTCTGGTTTCCCACAAGGCCATAGGTGAGAACTTCAAAACAGTGAAGGAAAGAGTAGAATCAGGAGCTCTTCACAGTGAGGAGCAGCATGGGAGAGAGAACAAAGGTTCTTGTTTGAAAAATAAATTGCTGGATAGTGGAGGCAAGTTTCAAAGGACCACTGAATGTCAGGGCTTACATTTTGATAGGCAATGAGAGATTATAGGCCAGAAAGGACTCAAAAAAAACCCAGATTCCTTCCTTTTTTAAGTGATAGAATGACTAGCTGATGGAGGTAACTAGGAAAAGATCTAATTTGGTCAAAGGGGCAGGAAAGCATAATGATCTCTGTAGCCATATTCTGAATGAACATGACTGCAGCTAGATGGTTTTTGTCATGATTAGAAGAAAGAATTTTGCAGCAATCAAGATACAAGGGGATGAGAACTTGGAGTTAGCTGTTATAACTTGTTGGATGTATAGCCAAGATAATTTTTAGAAATGTTCTAAAATAGTTTTCCAGTATTGGCAACAGTCTGAATGTGAAAAACATGAGAGAATTCTGAGTTGAGGATGAGGTTTTTGGGTGACAGTCTGAGTAAAGAGGCAGGATGCTGATTTGGTGTACTATGATTCAGAAGGAGGTCGCGGTCAGAACTCGAGGGAGAGGAATGACACCTGTTTTGGCACTGTTGAACTTGGGCTTAGAGAAATATTCACAAAGACATGTTAGAGAAGGCTGAAATTTCATTTTGGACAGAAAATGACAGAAACCAGACAGGAAAGTCTGGTTGATAAGTCTGTCAATAATCAACATGGAATTGTTAGCTGAAATTGTAATTGCAAAAGCACCTTGCATCTTCTTATTTGGGTGGGGAGGCGGGGAAGTCTAGGACAGAGCCCAGAAGCCTCCCCAGAAGAAATGGTTAAAGAACAAGAGAGGCTTCCAAAAAGTGTGATGAAGCTAGGAGGAGGACCAAAAGTCAGCACTGGTTTTGAAGTCATCAGGAAAAAGGAGATTATGTAAAAGGATGCAGACAGGACAAGAAGGAAAAGAATAAGCAAGTTCTGGCTCTGAAACCTAGCTGGAAAGTGATCATTAAAGATTTTGACCAGAACAGCTGGGGGTGGTGGGGAGGATATCACTATATCCTTGCCCATACTGATAACACTTCACAGGCATCTGGTTTCAGCCACTGTGTAAGACAGAATATTGGGTTAGATGGTCCTCTGGTCTGACCAAGTTCAGCTGTTCTTAATTTCAGTGGAGTAAAAGGTGCAGAAACTAGATTAGACACTCTAGGGTGGAAATGGAATGCAGGAAACRTTATCGGTGCTTGCAGACAGTACAGTCAATGTGTTCAGATATGAAGGGGAAATGTAGGAGGTAACTGGACAGGCAAGGGAAGTCAAGGATGGGAGAGACTGCTGCAGAATTGGCATGGGAACGGGGGAGATGGATTATACAGAAAAGTAATGAAGGGAGTGAGAACGGGTGTGAGGGAGATCAAGGGATGATAGGGTGGATGGGGTTACTGGGGAAACTGGAAGAATTAGAGGAAAATAATTGCAAAATTCCTATGCCTGTGGGAGTGGTGAAGGAAAGTTGCAGGACATGAAGGAGGCAAAGTGGTGCTATTGGGAGCGTAAAGGTCGTACTGGGCCAATTTGCAACTGTTACACCTTTGCAAATTGTGAACAGGAATAGCACAGTGAAGTGAATTGAAGTCATCTGTTAGTTTTCTTGCTTTTTATTAATAACAATGAAATTATGCATGTGATACAAGGAATGTTATGCACTTACAACTTGCAGTGCTTTGGTCAAACAGCTGTACACAGAGGTGACCGATTGCTGCAGTGGCCTCTGAATAGGTAAAGAAAATGCGATTCCCTCAATGCTTTCCCGCTCACCCTGGGGGCTGCCAGATGGGTTCCTCTTCTTATGCCCTCACTGCAGCAGCAGCAGCCAGCTTTCCCTCCACTCAGTCTCCACCTCCCTCGTCAGCAGGAGACTGGGTGCCTAATTTGCTTTGTCCTGCGCAGTCTCACGCAGAGCTCAGAAATCCAGGGTATAAAAGGGATTGACAAGTGCTGGAAGGTGTGTATTATATTTTGCTCTTCCACTGGAAAAAAATATTTTGGGGGACTATTTCCCCCAAAATGGCCTAAGTGATTTAGGAAGCCTGTGCCACCGTACACTGGCCTTACTTTAGACAGTCTGAAAATTCCGTCCTGGCAAAAAATGGCAACCTAATGGCAGGCTAGTCCTAACAAGAGTACCTTAATTTGCCACATAGCAGTCAATCGAAACTATGTAAAATCCATTAAGATCTCAACCCACTTGGGGAATACAAATTTTAATGTAGTAGCATAAATGTATCAGATGAACTGGAAGGTGTTTTCTCCTGGTAGTACTGGAAGTTGAAAATCAAGGTTTTACCTCAAAAGCCAAACTCAGCAGACAGCTCTGAATTTGGTTACGTATTACTGCACTAGGATAGAAAGGAGAACCCTAACTGCAGTTCTTTAGAGGGCAAAAGTAGTTTTTTATTATTTTACTTAGTTATGCATTTATTCATAAGATATATTACAAGGTGTGTATGTTCATGAATCTTTTTACTTCCCCTGCCTTAATGTAGTTAATAATCTTAAGTTACTTTAATTCTGTAAAGCATTTCTGTTCTTAAATTTTCAAAACGTAGCAATGCTTCTGATATTTATTTCTTTTCCTAATTCTTCATGGAAAAAAAAAGGAGCTGCCAGAATAACCATAAAGAGTTTTTGTTAGTTTGTTTGGTTTTGTAAATTTAAATAGTATTCTTAACTTTGTTTCCCTATGCATTTCTCCATGAAATATTACCGTTTTCAGTCTGAGATCTACTAGGCCAAATTCTCACTTAGTATAGATCAGACTAGCACTTTCGCAGCTGACTAGTTTGCCTTACTGAAGTGTGGAATTTATTTATGTGATGGAGTTTGGGAGTGGTGAGTTTGAGTTTAGTTTTTGTTTTTTTACTAATAATAACCTGTAGCACGAACCACAAGAACAACAAAGTGGCAGGAAAATCTTTTGTAGTAAAGGATTTCTGCATGTATTTGGAATAAAGAAGAAAAAAGATGAAAATTCCCACATTCTGAAAATGCTGAGGTTCTGAAATAATGGTCAAATTCTTATTTCCTCTCTTATTTCAAAGTCAGGCTATCAGTTGCAACTGAACAATAGTTAGGATGCAGAGCTTGAAGATATATAATCACAAAACATGTCCCAGGATTCCCTGGCTGTTCGTACCAGTTGTTTAAACATACACACAAAGAAATACTCCAAGAAGTTAAAAATAACCAAAAAAGCAGAGAAATGTATGTGGAGTATTGACCGCTTCAGCTGAGTTCAGCAAACACCATTGTTCTCCGATTAGAATATATGTGAATGTTTATTATATTAGCTTAGCAGATGTGAGTGATAGTATTTTCTGAATCTCAGATGCAGCATTCTACATGTTCAGTCTGACTTTTTTTTTAAAATGCTGAGCCCCGTGACTGTTGGAGGTAAGCAAGAAAAATGTTCTCATTTACTATATACCCACTTTTATCCAATTATGAGGCAAACTTTTCCTCTATGTAAGAATAAGTACTTATTGATTTAAGAAGAAACAGGCATATTGATCCAAAGGGAAAATACACTGTACATGTTGATCAATATTTACCTTGCAGGACAAAACATCCTGATATTCACTTCAAGGCATCAATATATACATATTACTGCATGTTTGTGTCGTTAAGTCAGGTAACTGGGCTAGATTTCCATCTAACAGTATAAACTCTCTTAATGATTATTTTTCTAGTCAAATATTAGTCTCTAAAGGGAAGAAGGAGTTAGAGGACCAGAAAAAGAATAATTGTTCACSTCCCTTGAGATAAATAATAGTTTTCATTAAACTCAGCTGATGCCTATCAAGAGCCGCTAGACTGATTATATAAGCAGTGAGAAGTCCTCCAAATTCCTCCTAGAAGTATTTACCTGTACCAAGGTAAAATTGGAAATCTAAGCATATGTGTCTGAAGATGTTTAGGTGCCTAGCTTGTAATTAGTTGAATGTCAATGAACTTGTACAAGAAGGAGCTCTTTCCTTTTAATTTCTGAAGACGGAGTGCATCTGAGTTCCCAGAATACCTTTAAAAATTCTGCGCAATCCAAGCATCCCCAGCTCCTCTCTTTCAGCTTTGCCGCAGGCCAGGGGTTTCTTCTTGCTGGAATTCATTGACATAGAGCTAACCATAAATTATACAAAGATAAACTAATTATAGTGTAATGGGGCAGTCATGGTACACATTTTTTTTCTCTGACATTTCTTTTCTGTCCCATAATAGCTCTAACACTGGGTTAATCATTTTTATTTAAATGTTTTCTTTATGGCTAATTTCACCCTAATATCACCCGTCTCCATCTTGAGTCTCCTGAGGCGCTCGCTATGAAGGACACACCCAGGGAAGGGGCAGGCATGGGACAAAGAGAAGCTGTGACAGCTACACAGTTAATATGTATTCTTGACATGATCAACTCCATGATAAAAATGTATAATACATGTTGCTTCAGACCAGAATAAATAACATGGCCCTCCCTTCAAACCACCTTTATTGTCTCCTCCTCTAAAGAATATGCCTGAAGCTGTGGATCCTTTCTGCATGACTTTGCCCAGGTGGAGCCCTTCCTAAGCCTGCCCATAGCTGAAATTCATGTTTAAATTCTCATCACCTTGTGTCTCAGTCACCTTTCTCCTTGTTTCTCACCCTTGTCAGAGACAAGCCTATCCTGTCCTGTCCTGTTCATGTCCATTCAAAATGCTGGAAACATCGTTGCCTTAGCACATGGTTTGGGAGTTTCTATCTACTCCTGGCTCTCCATCCTCTGTTTAATCTAAGATTTACTTACTGTAGTTCTGCTGGGAAGCTCTTGTATCCCTGACCGCTCTCCCCAGCCTGCTCATTCTCTTTTCAAATCAGCACTTTCTCTGGTTACTTGTGGGGCTGGGAAGGATGTGTCTGTACGTACCATCCTGGTGACTTCATTTTCTCCCTTGAACCTGTTTGTATGTTATCCCTACAAAACTTGATAAGAACTACAATAACGTTGCGCTTCAAGCCCCGGCCTATTGATTTGCCTGATAATATCTCACCATTTCCTTGAGTTCCCTGAGCTGTGTGTAGCTGTTGGTTATCCGTTGTCTGATTAAATATAGGTCATGGACTGTTTGCACACTGCCATACATGATGGAGTCCTAGACCCTGAGTGGCATCTGCTTGTTTCCAGGTAATGCAAATAATAAAAATAATCTGAAGTACAGCTTTTTAGAAGCCCAGGTTGTAAAAGGATGCTCACCTGCCAAATGGGCATGCCTGCACCTGGATGAAGGGAAGAGATATGTTGTTCCCTACCTATGCTGTGCATCCGCTGGAGTAAGCAGCTCTACACTGGGAGTCAGACAGCCTTGCTGGTATCTTCAAGCTAGCATCAGTGTGRCAATTTGTCTTCCAGCTCATTGGGTTTACATGGCAAGGTTTTGGGGGCGGGGAGCTACAGGTATGCATTCTGTGAGCTGCCCCATGTCAAACAGAGCCAGTTCCAGCCAGCTCTAAGACAGACCTGCTGCTGGCCAAAGCTGAGCCCATCAGTGATGCTGGTGGCACCTCTGTGATAACATATTCAAGAAAGGGTAGAAAATGCTGCACAGCAGCTGTGAGCAAATGTGAGAGAAACAGCCCTACAGACACCAAGGCCAGTGAAGAAGGAGGAGGAGGAGGTGCTCTAGGCACTGGAGCAGATTTCCCTGCAGCCCATGGAGAAGACCATGGTGAAGAAGGTTGTCCCCCTGAAGCCCATGGACCTCAGTGGAGCAGATATCCACCCTGCAGACCGTGGAGGACCCTATGCCACAGCAGGTGGATGTGCCCTGAAGGAAGCTGCACCTTGTGGAGAGCCCATGCTGGAGCAGGCTCCTGGCAGGAACTGCAGTCCGTGGAGACGAGCCCACTCTGGAGCGGGTTTTCTGGTAGGAACTGTGACCCCGTGGGAGACCCAAGCTGGAGCAGTCTGTTCCTGAAAGACTGTAGCCCATGGGAAGGATCCATGCTGGAACAGTTCTTGAAGAACTGCAGCCCGTGGGAAGGACCCATGTTGGAGCAGTTCGTGAAAGACTGTAGCCCATGGGAGGGACCCCTCACTGGAGCAGGGGAACGGTGTGAGGAGGAAGGAGCAGCAGAGATGAAGTGTTATGAGCTGACTACAACCCCCATTCCCCATCCTCCTGGACCGCTCAGGGGGGAGGAGGTAGAAGACTCGGGAGTGAAGCTGAGCCTGGTAAGAGGGGTGGAGGGAAGGTGTTTTTCATTTTGTTTTTTTATTTCTCACTATCGTATTCTGTTATTAATTGGCAATAAAGTAAATTCATTTCCCCAAGTTGAGTCTGTTTTGCCCATCATGGTAGTTGGTGAGTGATCTCTGTGTCCTTATCTCAACCCATGAGCTTTTTCATCATATTTTCTCCCCCGTTCTGCCGAGGAAGGGGAGTGAAGGAGCAGCTTGGTTGGCATCTGGCAGCCAGCCAAGGTTAATCCACCACAAGCTCACAGCTGGCTTGTCATCTGGCCAGCTCAAAGTGAAGGCAGAGAAGCTTGAGTCTGACCTATAGACATGCCCTTATAATGGCTTCTTTTATCACACTTCCTGAAATTTTCAAAATGTTTATGGTGTCCTCTGAATACCTTTGTGAAATAAAGAAGTGTTAACATTGCCATTTTCTCCATAGAACTATGGTACAAGGAGACCGAATGGTTCACTCAAAACTGCACAGTGAACTGTCCAAGCCTCTTGCTTGTAAACTGCAGCACTAATCTCCAGAGCTTGCTTTATTGCTCTGTTTGTTATAGAAGAAAGCTCCCCCTTGGATTCCTTAACAGAAAATCTTAACTGCTATTAAACAAAAAAGGTTTCCAACAAGTGATAGAGATCACAACGGCACTCTGACCACAACGGCACTCTGACCACATACCTGTCATCATTAACTATAAATAAGATAATCCAGAAAGGAGATGTACACTCTCCGCTATATTGAAATACATTGGAATAGGAAGGCACAAAGATAAGGAATATAGTTTACTTAAAACGGGTTTGTTTCTCCAGACTCAGGATATTTGGCACACGTGTGCAGCAAGTATCAGAAGTTATAATTCATCACTAACTATATACACGGATCTTAATGGACAGTCTCCTGAGCAAGGTGGGGCCTCTAGAAGATGGCAGACCTCATAGACACCAGTGTTGTTTTCTAGGGCCAAATAAGTGTACTTATTATAAAGCTGAATTGCATTTTATTAATAGAAATGTTCAGTGAAAGCAAATTTCTCACAGAATGAATACTAGATTCAGTAGAACGTGGATATTCTTGCCACTTTCCGGCAGTTCAGAAACAACATTATATGATTCACATAATCAAATAAAACAATTGAATGTTGAACCACCATGCAATGCAAGTGTTCAGAGATCTTCACTGAATAATTATGAGTAAAATATTAACTTGGAAAAATCAGGATTTGTTATTGAAGCTTTTGCAAGCGGAGAAGTTGGATCAATCCTTCRAGTATTAGCAGTACTATTAGTAGTTTACTCTTTCTGAAAATCAAGCGTAACATACTTCTGAATCTTTCTAATCTGACTTCATTATAGCTTTGTGATTTGAAAAAATAGCCAAGAGACTTTAAGAGATGGATTTAAAAGAAAATGAAAAAGCAAACCTCTATCACCAATACATTGGTTCATTAACACAACTTTCCATTGCTTCCTGCTTCTTAGTAGACAGCATTGAAATGACAGCAGACTTGTTTCATTTCACCTTTACCAGAAAATCAGACAGCTAGCTACTTTCAAGCTTTTTAATCTGTCCATATGAATTTYTAGGGAGTAATCATAGGAGTAGTTGAGGAAGAGGATGAACTATCCATTTGCCAGTCAACCATCATTCTGAATTTCTAATGTCTTCCTTATCTTATTAAGTCAAGATTAAGGCCATACAAAAATGGACCTATATCCTTTTCCTATTTCCAGCTACCTTCTCAGGTAGGATTAATTTTGGCAGTAGTGTCTCAAGAGAAACATTTGTCAGCTCTTACACAAATCTATTAGTGGAGAAATGCCTGATTAATCATGTGGATCTTGGAATAGATCCAGTATCTGACTAGGCTCAGGGACATCTTCATCCCTGCCTGGGTAGATTAGGCCCTGACCACTGTGATCTTCACCCTGTAGACAGACAGCCATAGCACCTCCATGATATAATATGTGTGCAAAAAAAAAAAAAAAATGTAGGTTCTTTGAACCTCAGATGCAATGGATAGCATGAAGGAAGTGTGATAATCCCTCTTAGTTCAGCCTCTTTTGTATACATAGAAAAGTTTTACCCCTCCTTTCCAAAAGGAAAATGACTTGAGAAATTTTAACTGAAGTACAGCTATAGCTATACTTTATGAATTCACAAGTTTGGAAGCGATCAGTAACAGGAGAACTAACATGATAGGATATTTCTCTTTTTAAATTTATACGTAGATTTAATGATCTCTGAAAAGCAGCTGATTGCCTTTTTCTAATCACAGGCTCTTGAGATCATCTTGTCCGACCTCCCCTGCTCAGGCAGGGTCAGCCAGAGCTAGTAGCCCAGGACCACGTCGAAGTGGGTTTTGAATATCTCTACAGATGGAGACTCCATAACCTCTCTGGTAAACCTGTTCCAGTGTTTGAACACCCTCACAGTAAAAAAAGTACTTTCCTGTGTTCAGGTGAAATTTCCTGCGCCCATTGTCTCTTGTCCTATCAGTGAGCACCACTGAGGAGAGCCTGGCTCCCTCTTCTTCATTCCCTCCCATCAAGTATTTAGACACATTGATAAGATCCCCCTGAGCCTTCTCTTCTCCAGCCTGAACAGTCCCAGCTCTCCCAGCCTTTCCTCATAGGAGAGATGCTCAAGTCCCTTCATCATCTTTGTTGCCCTGTGCTGGACTCGGCACGTTTTTCCTCATGTCTGATCAAAGAGTTCTGGAAACCTTACGGATATGTATTAGTACAGAAATTATTGTGGTCCTGTTCTGAGGCATTTCAAGTAAGAGAAATATCAATTAATTTTAAATTTGTAACTCTGACTAAAGCATTTCTGTTTTCGCTTTTAACATTGGAAATCTAGAGTAACTATTGGACTTCAGCAGCTGTCTCCAGATGTAACAGGAAGTTGAATTTTCTGTATATTCTATGTAAAACTGGCTACAGAAAAGAAGCATAAACTAGACCTGTCATTTAAAATAGCTGAAGCAGCAAAACTTTTTTTCCATAGGCCATAGGAAGCATTTCAGAACAGAGAGCCAGAATTCTAGTTTCAGTTACATTAGACTAAATGCTACACGCCATGTTTTTATATGCAGAGTAATTGCTGGGAGGTCTTCAAAGCAAGAAGTGTGGTTCCTGCAGCTCTTTAGTTGTATCCTAGCTGACACTGCTGTTGCTGACAGTAGCGCCTTAGTCTTCTGTAGTCAGAACTTTCTTATTGTAGAAGCAAACTGTGTCCTTCCCTCTTCCCCAACACACAGGTATTACCATATGTAACCAAGTCCCTGCCAATACTGATTAGCCTGTAATCAAGAATGTCCCATTTTGCTAGATAGGCTAGGCAATTCACGTTGCCTGAGAAGACAGCAAATTCCTTGGAACAACTTGTGGTAAAGTGACACCTATTAACTAGCACCTCTGTGCACTACCTAAACATAACGATCAATAATTACAGTGTGTCTACCCTATGAAATGGGGTGGTGGTGTGGCTAGCTCCTATCTCCACCATACTTGTCCTGTAGACAGACCCACTGGCCAGTTGCTCCACCGACAGGTTCTTCAGGTTACCAGAGCCGTCTGAGCGCAAATGCCAGAGATCAGCCGGCAAAACAAGGAGATAACAGGGTGGATGTGAGTGAGAGCTCCTGGATTTGTCCTGGGTCCGTGTTTAGCTTTGGTCCAGATGTGACTATGAGCAGCAAGTTTTAGAAGGTATGCTTTTCAACCAGTGATATGATACAATGTGTGGGACTGATGATGTCTTTGGTACGCCCCTTCCCAAGTGTTCTGTGCATGTGTGCATGTGTACACCCATAACAAGAGTGTTTAATTCCACTAAAATCATAAATACGGATAAATCTGAGATGCTTCTTGCTGAATAGCAAATGTCATTCAACTTCATGGTTCCACTTCAGTCAGTCAGTCACCGCTCATACAATATGTACCTGTCCTTGATGCCAAAAAATGTCTGCAGTCATATTCAGCCTATTACATTCCCTTACTGTGAAATATTCTTCTACCTTTTTTAAAAAAAACAAAAAACCTCTCTCTTTGCATTTACTGTTCCTAAAATGGAAAGAAGTTAACAAAGACACTGATGAAAAACTGTTAATTTTTCTCTCCTTTCACCTACATACAGATTAAAATCTCACATATCTGATCAGCTGTCATCCACATTTCCTTGCATTATTACAACCATTATTTATCTTGTGTTTGTGGTAGTGTCCATAAGGCACTAAGAGTTTCTCTGGCCTCTAGATAAGAAGCTCACAAAGAAAGAATTGAGAGGCTGAGGTATAGAAAACAACAAGGAGGGCTTTCTAATTGTACACAGGTGACTCAAAAACAGTAGTATGGTAGAAGTCAGTGGAAAATACACAGACTGGAGAGAGCAAGGGACTTGTAGTTGAGTTCAAGGAGGTCAGTCAGTGAAGAAAAGTTATGTGGGAAAAAAGCCTAGACACAATCTCCTGAAATGCTTTTATGTAAATGAGAAATGAGAATGATGGGAGAGATCAAGTAAAGGACAGTGGGAAGCGGATGCAGAATAAGTTAGGAGAGAGGTGAGTAATAAATATATTGCAACGGTGGCTGAGGAGTCAGCACAGCAATGCAAAGAGGAAAATGACATGAACAGATTGATGGGAAAGAAAGAAGATTTTGGTGGTGATACTTTGTATTTATATGTCAGTAGCACAGGTGGTATTTCCCATGATGTGTAAGGAGAGGAAACCATAGACTTTCAAGATGCTTTTGAGGTAAAAGCATTAGAGCTTTGCTAAAAGGTGACAGAGTTCTTTTCTAAAGTTAAAAAAAATGAGACTACAGTTTAATGGATCAAAAATTATAAACAAAGGAAGATCTATTAAATGTTAGACATTAATGGGAATGGGAACAGCAATCTGTATTTCCTAAGTTTTATTCAAATAGCTGCCAATCAACTGTTTAGTGTGAGGTCCATGATATTTTCTTAAGCACTTCTGGCACTGCAAAGTATGAAGAACCATCTGAGAGCAAAATAGCACTGTGGGGGATTTCTCAGGGCAGGGGGACTAGGTACGATAAGGATTGTGAAACAAAGCTGGTCACACTTAGTGTTATAGTAGAAATCATGGTTTGGGGGAGATTTCTGTCTGTACAAAACAACATCCGTTACCCTTTTGTGCCTCTGGAAATTTACCACGCTTCAGGTGATAAATCTTCACCATCCTCATCTTGATCAGAACTTCCATTTTCCAAACTGAATGAGAACTACTCACCCGAGAAGTTCACAGTCCTGCAAGCAAACCCTCTGGACACTGTGCCCAGGCATTCTCTGAAGAATTAGGACTACAACATAAATCTTGTGGTGTAAAGGCAAGAGGAGCACATGCCTGGCGCACTCCAGCTGTTGTAGAGAATATGCATTTTCTGTGCTTAAAACTTTTTTGTTGATTCTCAATTTGCAAAACTTTTCTGTTGTATTTTCATATTTAATTATCATCACCTGCCTGGTAATGGACTGAAGCAGCATGAATGTGGCATGCTGTCCGTTTTGAGGATTCAGGTTGGTAAGACTGCTGCAGGAAAGCAATACCTGGGAAATGGTGATACACAGAAGTAGAAACATTGTACCTCCTGCAATAACAATTACTATTTGTATTGAAGAACGAATCTGAAGGAAGCCATTCACCGTGCAGCCTTGTTAGATGCTTCCCACAATAGAACTGACAGCAATGGAAAAGTTTCTTTAGTAGACTTAGTCTGAGATAAGATTTAGCTGGCAATGAATTAGACAACTGTAAGGCCACTTGGTTTTTTTGCTATATGTTGCTCTAMCTTATATCCTTTACAACCCACTTTGGCTAATCCAAAATTCCCAGTAATGTCAGTGGACATACTGCAAGAAAAGGATTGTAGAATCTGGCTCCTCAAACAAGCGCTTAAGTGTATATCTGCAACTATACCTTAACAGATCTGCTCAAACTAGCTCTAGCCTTGTAAGCATCACTGGGACGGTGGAGCTCTCTCCAGGCTACCCACTGCTGCTCTCCCAGCAAGAAACTTGCTGCACATGAGAGCAGGCTGCCAGCAGTGAAGTCAGTGCTGCYGTGACTATACCGCTAGTAATTCTCAAGGGCATCAGCCATAAAAGGATCTTCACAACGTCTTCTAAGTCCTGAGAGCTCCTATGAGCTGTTAACAAACCTAAGCACAGCAAGTTGCAGAAGATGCTCAACATCTCACAAGATTAGATTTCTGCAGGCTCAGCTCATGCATGTCCAGCAACTTGATTCTGACCTTAAAACTCTTATCAAATGTTTAATGAGAAATCGTGGCTTGTACAGTGTGAAATCTGCCTTTAAAAATATGTGCCAAATCAGCTCCCCCTGGTAGGCTGGAGCACGCTCAGAGCCGCTGGCCTGCAGGCCCTGTGGCAGCTGGAACACAGGAGAGCAGCAAACAGCTCCTGAAAGTGCCATTCCTTGGTGGAGTGTCGGTCCTTTTACTTCAAAATATCCGGACGCACGTATCTGTGGAAAGTTGCTGCGTTCCCTTGAGTTCACCAGCTTCTGCTTTTTAAGAGGGTGGTTGGTGAAGCTCTCCCTGCCTGTATTTCCCAGTCTTGCTGAGGCAGAGCTCTTTGGGATTTCCTGGAGAAAGGTACTAACTGATAAGCGTATCGTGACACCTTTTTGTGGATCTTTTCTTTCTTTCTTTCTTTTTAATGCCGGGGTGTGATTCTACTGATCAAATGCTCTTGTTTCCCCGTATGCAAACCTGCTAGAAGACGTGGGGGTATTCTGGAATAAATAAGAGGAGAATTTGGCTCTGGGTTTCAACCCTGTCAGATCCGTAAGGTCTGCTTATGAGTTGTAGTAAAAGGAGGGTTCTGCATCTCTGTAAAGATGCAGTGAGAAAAATCAAAAAATTGAGAAGCGCTAAGTATACCTGGTTCATCTCAAGTGTACCCAGATATTATCCCAGCTTGTGAAGCACACAGCAGTCACATCTGCAGAGCTTCTCCGAGGAAAGGAGTGCCTGAAATAAATTCCCAGGTACAGTCTTGCCATTTCTGTTCTAAAAGAAACCCAACTTAGCATTGGAGACCTCATTTCGTTGTACAGTATAAACTTTTAGTAAGTAGTAGACAATTTCTGTTCCAAAGAGCTTGCATTATAAGGCCCTGATCTTTCCGATGCTTACATGCTTGCTTAACTTTGCATCTCTGAATTGTCCCTTTTAAGTCAATGAGATTACTCACATGCATAAAGTTATTCACATGCCTAAATTTTTTGTAATATGAGAGCACAGATAAAGATAGGATGTGAGTAAAGGAAGTGTTATTATCCTCATCTTGCAGATGAGGAACTGAAGCACAGCAAAAATGAGATCCTGATCCTCCACAGCATGTATATGCGCTTAATTCTGAAGCATACAAGTAATTTCCATCAGGTTTGCTGTGCCCTCTGGACTGAAGCGTAAGGTCTGGATTTCAGTGACTGGCTCTGCCGCCGATTTTAAGTAAGTTACTTAAGTTCTGATCCTGTGGCATTAAATTAAAGTGCTTAAAAAGCGTGGGACACGTTTTGCATGGGATGCAATGGCCAGGCTGAGATAAAGGAGGATGATCCGACCCCTTTAACCTTAGCTCCGAGGCGTTACAGGTGGATGTCTGCATCTGACGGCGTGCGACATCCAGCCGYACCGCTGTGACCGGGTGCTGCCTGCCGCGCTGGGAGACCTCAAACTCCCGGCGCCGCATGAGCCCGCACCCGGGAGCGCCCGGCGGGGCGGCGCGGAGCCCGGCCCCCCTCCCGCGCCTCCAGCTCGGCGCAGCCGGCGGGGCGCCCCGGTAAAACACCTCGCCAGGTAAAACCCGTCCTCGGGGGCC
>JAYKAV010003282.1:335629-352374 GCA_035582835.1 Phoebastria nigripes
CCCGGCGTAGCAGGTACCGCGGGGCGCGGGGTCCCGGGCGGGCGCCTGCCCCAGCCCCCGGGGGCGGGCGGGTGGTCAGCCCCGAGCGACCGCGGCGCGGGGGTGAGGAGGGGCCGCGCGGAGCCGGCGCTGCCGGGGAGAAGTTGCCGGGAGCGTAAAGTGGGAGACTGCGGAGCCCAACAGGCAGGTCCTCCCATCCCATCCCATCCCATCCCATCCCATCCCATGCCATCCCATGCCATCCATTTCTTCCCCTCCGCCCCGTCCCACCCGCTTTTTTTTTTTTTAATTTGAAAACATTGCGCTGCAGTTTGGGTGTAACCCAGGCGTTTTGGAGCGCTTCCTTAAAATTTCAGAGATGAGTAGCCATAAGGAGCTGTCTGAGAAGGGGTGTTCATTGATTCAAAGGGAAGGGAAGCGGCGGGGCGGTGGAAACGTTGCCCCCACGCAGGAGCGGGTGCGGGCCGGTCTGTTTTCGCCTCCTCGAGTCAGCGCTTCAGTTCATTCAAAGCCCGAGTTCAAATTGCTTGCGCCTGTAATTTGCAGAGGGGAGGCAGGTACGGAGGTTGTAAAAGCCATTAGGAACTTGTAAAATTAGCAGCCCCTGTGCGCTTGAGGGGAACGGCGTTAGAGGAGAAGTTGCTGACTTCCGAATAGCGGTGCCACCAGAAGTTTTCCTCCTTGCGATACAGCCTGTCACAGCTGGACGTTTTCTTCCACCCTGCTCCTCAGTTACCCTCTCTGTGAAGGGACGGTTTCGCTCTATAGTCGTTGTTAAAGAAGATGCATGTAGTTAGAAACTGTGTGTGTGAAGAAACGACTTCCCACTGCAGCAGTCGATTCTAAGGAAACTTTTAATTTTGTGCTTCAAGAAACCCGATTACTTCTTGGATTACTTTTCTACCTTGGTCTAGAAGGTATGGTAACGCTGCCAGGCATTGTGCAAAGCATTCTGCTTCCAGAATTGTTAAAAGTTAATAATACTGTGTCAGAAAAAAAATTGTAGTTTATGATTGCAAATTATCTCAAAAAAGTGATGTTCTGTGGAATGCAAGAATTTTTAGACCGGTATGGCCACTGGCTTAAACTATGTAAATTATTGTAGAGGAATATAATGTTATTTCTTTTTTCTTTTCCTYTTTTTTTTTCCTTTCTTTCTTTTTTTTTTTCTTTTTTTTTCCTTGCACTAAGTCTGCTTACACATATAAGTGCAAGTAGTGTTTTCAAAGGACTTTGTGTGGGGATCAGAAGTTAGAATGAGATCTTCCTGACTAGGTATTTTTCTTTTCAATAGCTAGATGCTACAAGGTTACATCCATATGCATTTACTGTCCAGCCGTCAAAAAAAAACCCAAATGAAATAAACCAGGTATCTAATCCTGATTATATTTCATGCATTCACCTTAACAACCCATTTGCTAGACTTTAATAGTCTAGTTTTAAAATTGGAAGCTGTAATGCATTGTAAGGGCCAAATCCTTTAGAAGACGCATTCTGTTAGTTTCAGTTGACTGCTCACATCAATTGTAACTCGCATGCATACTGGAGTACCATGTAGTATGACTCTCTATTAAACATTATAAATGATCATTGAAATGTAAAGAAAAAGCATATTAATATATTGCATTTAGAAAAAAGTACTAAAATTCCTTCCAAATACTTGGAAAGACTTTATCTGAATCAACTAAGCAGGGGCATGTTCTGAGTGGCTTGCGGCACTGCTCTCTCGCCTTGCTAGTGAATCACATAGTTTAARGTGTTCAGAGTCTTAGTGGAATAGAAAAATTAAGGATGGGATGGCTTCCTTATATGAAAATGTAGTTGCTTCTGAATTTTCCAAACCAAATTTTTGCCCTTAGGTAACTTTGTTTATTCTTCTTTCTCTTTTCTAATGAGGGAAATTGTAAGTCAAGAAAGTGAGAATGGATTTGTTCATGTTACCATGAAAAAGCCCAGTATTCCTCTTTATGGGTTAATATAACAGTGTAGCATACAGTAGTTCATACTATGCCCCTTTTCCAAAAGGTGTCATCGCTCGCGTTCAGAAGCTTCTTTCTAATATTGACATGCTCTGCTTTGATTTTAACTCATAAATGKTTGTTTTAAAACTGAATAAAAAATACAGGATATACTGCTTAGAATGCCATATATTTCTTGCCCCCGCCTCAAAAGATACCTCAGTCCTTAGCAAAACTCTACCAAGTTTAGTTTGATGGCCGTATGCCTCATCACTTTATCAAACCCTTTGAAACTGCTGCATGTGGACATGAGAAAGTAAGTGCAGACCAAGTGCAAGACCAAGAACTCTTAAAATGATAGCTGTCCTTATGATAGCTGTCCTTAGCAGAACTGTGTGGGGGAAGTGTCCAAAATACTGCAGACCTCTGTACTTTCCTTAGTTCATGTTTCTATTATCCCAGACTCACTTCCAACCTTGAAGATTTTCTCACAAATACTGACATTGGTGACTGTCCGTGTGCTCCTTTTCTTTTTTTCTTTTTTTTTTTTTTTTGAGTAAAGTAGCTTAAACTCAGAACTTGATATACTGCAAGCCTAAAAAAAAAAAAAAAAAAGAAATAGAAATCATGTCCCTAACAATAAAGTAAATTTAAGATAAAAAGCCAAGGAGAAGGCAGGTTTATCCACCGAGTGAGAAGACTGACCAGACTGAAGTTAATGGAAGTCCAATGCTGGACATCCTCAGGAGCCAGAATTTCAAACCTAATGCATTGATACGTGCAAGAGTCCTCTACCTCCTGGGTACGGCTTCCAGGGGAAGCGACAAGAAGGGAGAGGCACAATGTGGAATTGTACTGACTGTCCTAATTCAGTCAGGAAGGACTGGTGGATCCCAGTAATTAAACAGAGATCACTAATCTCTCTGGTCCAATGTAGTGATGGACAGACAGGGCAGAGGACTCTTCTCTCTGCCTTTCATGCTCCCAGTAACTGGAGAAGCTTAGACGCTGATCCTGTGTGCATCATTTATCCCAGCTGAGTATTTCTCAGGGTGGCTACCTAACTCCAAGTGAACAAAGTGAATTGATGTATTTTTAGTAGGTCCCATGCTCAGGAGTTGCAGTAGAGAGGCAAGCTTGTCATACACCTGTGACTTTCCACCTCGGCTCCCAGCTGCCAGTGCTCACTCTGTCAATGGTCTGATTGCATGTTTTGTTACATAAGCATGACTGACACATTTGTCATTTGAGTTACATGCAGTGTACAATAAAAAATGCAATAGTCTCCACCTTGGTGTTACCATAGCAGTTTTCCTTTCCCTTGTGGACCTTAATACCAAAAACCTGGTTTGCTTGCCACTTCCACTGCATAGCAATGCAGAAATGTAAGTGGAGAATCAATCCACAGAGTTTTACAACAATGCAAAACTTGTTTTTCATCACTAAAATCGGATAACTCCAAAAGGAAGCCAAAAACATTTCCAGACTTATTTTATTTGAGCTTAGGTACTTCTTACATTAGTGCCACAATCTTGCAGAAAGCAAGGAAATGGGTACAGTCTGTATTTCAGCAACAGAAAACAAGGGCATAATGAATTGTATGCTGCTCTGGCAGATAATTTTTGGCAACTTCTTCTTAAAAAGTCCAGAGGATATCAAAAGTCATGGATCACAGCCTAATTGTGTGGCTCTCTGTCAGGAAAAACTTCCACTGAGGACTTGTGGGATTTTTTTTTCCCTGTTTTATGCACAAAAAGAGCTGGGTCCATAGTGAATTTTATTGTTTTTCAGTCAAGATTCACATATGTACTTGATTACATTTTGACCAGTCATTACTTTCTACTATTATTAAAAGTAATAGAATTAGACCAAAGAAAACATAATAGAGTAGTAAAATGTAGTGTAGCAATAACAGGATCTTTGGAAAAAGTTGTCATCCTTATGAGCGTAAGGCRGGATGTGCTGCTGGCACTGTAGTGGGCTCCTCCAGAATTCCCCTCCCAAGTGACAAACCCCACTTTTCTAGGCAGTATAAAATCACACAGAAAGAAAGGTTTGGGAACGATTTTTTCTTCTCCGAATCCTTCCCCAAAAAAAAAAGAAAGGGGAGGGGAGGAGTCTGCRCTGCTGGACAAATGCCGTTGGGTTAAATGCAGTTGCTAGATACCTTCAGGAGAGTACCAGGAATACATGATGTCAGTTGAGGAGTGGAAGGTAAGGGCTTTCATCAGTTTTTCTGGGAGTATGATTCTTTGGGAAGCGTTTTTAAATGCTTGCAAATCAATGCTAGAGTCAAAAGAGGAAAGACCTATTCCTCACTGGTATTTTTTTCTGTAATCTAAAGACTATTTTTTTTCCCCCGCTGGAGGGGAACAGCATGTAGAGACGAGTGTGAACTCCATCTGAGGCAAGATAGGCAGCCTTGGTCTTGTCAGCTTTATGGCAATTTTTAAGCAGGAGGCTACTTTAAATACCCTCCACTCATCCAAAGTAGCTGCAGGAGTTTTATCTCCCTAGTGGCTATCCAGCAAAATGGACTGACTTCGGCTGGGAAACTCCCTGCTTCCAAGATCAACTGTGGTTTGTTGTCCCTATGTCTGTAATCTATACATAAACATAACTACACCTTGGAGTCAACAAGAGTTTTGTTTGCTCCCTAAATTTAAACAGAATTACGTTAGCCCCCGTGGGTATGTTGTGATGCATCTTTATTAAAAGCCCAACAACTTCTGCGTCACYCTTCTCCTTTAAGACACACCTTTCTCCATGCTTTAAGCTGGTGAACAAGAAAAGATTGCAGGTTTTTTTGCACTGAGCAAGTCACTACCAACACAGTGTGGTGACTGCAAAGGTAGGTCCTAGTTCTGGAAAGATACATGCATGTTCTTAGCTGTATTTGTACCATTGCAAATTCATGGCGATAGGACAGTGCAGGTTTGGGACCTGCATGGCACACTCATGCTTCTTGTATAAATGCCTCAAAAGGCCATTCAAACTGCAGTTTTTGAAGAGCAGTCACACCAAAATTGTCATTTTTTTTTTTTTAAGCAATGGGAACTGTCCACTTCTTTAGCTTATTTTGAAGTGTATTTCATGTGAAAGATTTACATTTCTTCTTCTGATCCCAGTTGCTCTGGCTTTCTCAGTAAAAGAGAAACTTGCTCTGTAAGATAGATCTGATTCCCCGCTGCATTGCTTCATTTTTCCACTTGTGTCAACTCACTGAGAACAGTGGAGCAATTGCAATATCAAGCTGGAATTGTCTGTAGTGGATTGGGTCCAAAATATTTGCAAAAGCAGAGTGAGTTAACTGAAACATGTAGTGTGGAGAAACTTGCTAATTCATTTCAATTATAGTAATTTTAGGAGTTATTTTTAGGTTTATTTAGGGGAAAAAAAAATCACACAGATCTCTAATATGCTTATTCAGGCTGATAATGTCCTTTAATAATCCGTAACAGCTTGAACAGTTTGAAGGGAAATTAGGAAGCAATTCCATGATTATGAAGCGGAGTTATTGAAACCTCCTATAATTTGGACAAATCGACTACTGATATATTGTTGGGGATACTTGGCAATAACAATTCTAGACATAAAGGGATCCTTTTGTGTTTTCTCTATTGCATATTTAGATATGCTGTTCTAAGGACATCCTATGCTTTTAAAATCATATATATATATATGGATACAAGAAGTACAGTTTTGCATCTGCTGCTTGCCTTCTCTTGAGTGAGAGTCCTGGAAGAATACCCAAGAGCTCAATGTGGCCACTTGAGAATGTGCTGTGTTCTTAGATTGAGTGCCTTAATTTACAAACCTCACCTTCTTTTAGTCAGTTTATTTGTATGATGGAAATGTGTGCATTTTCTTTGTCATGGTGAATTTATTCCACTTTTCTGCTTGATTTTTAGTGAATAAAGGTGACAGAGTTTAATAAGTTAATAAAATGTGGCCTTAATTAGGAAAATTACCTTCATATTTTTCTCATATTGTGGAAACAATTTATAATGACTCTGGTTGCAATTCAAAAACTTGAAGGAAGAACCTTTTTCTTATTTGCAATGATATCAAGTCCAGTAATTTGCACACAAAGTCAGTGAAAGAACGGATTTTTTTTTATTATCTCCTTTAATGATGAATTGTTACACGAATATAGCTCAAACAAAGTAGAATGCTAAGAAGAATGCATGTGGAAAACACATAACGTGCCTCCAAGATGCACTTTTTGTCATTTGTCAGTGCTTTGAAAAAGAATTCCCAAAGAACTAAGAATTATGTAGGATCTTTGAGAAAACTTTTTTTACACCCTCACAATTGTTCACTAATATGGAAATTAATTTTACATGTGCCAGACATACAAATGTTTCACATCTGCACTGTTAGCAGAGTTCTTTTCTTAATCTTGTGTGTTGAATTATAGTGCTTCCTTCATTTTGCAGACAGGAGCTCTCCATTGAAATTTGACTGTATGCTCATAATTGTATTGTCAATTCGTGTAGTTAACCAGAATTTACACTAAGCAGGAATAGAGAAACGACTGAATAAACTAAACACCTCCTTAGACTTTGTAGAAAATGCTGAATATGGAATTAGTGTAGAGGGAGAGAAATTGATCCACTTAGTTTTAACCTTTTTTCTGTTTTAATGCAGTCCTTTAAAAGACCTAGAGTTTTTTTTAAAACAGAAATGGAAGGACACTGAAGTGCTTATTATGACTCCCAGTTTTTAGTTTTCAGAAAGGACCACCCCTCATCTTTGTAGTTATTATTTACATTGAGCTGTGTGATGAGGCGGAAATTAAAAATAGAATTAAAATGGTTCTAAAGTAGAGTCATTCACAGAGATTGTGAAGTCTAGCATATTAAATTACAATAATAAAGCTAATTATCAGCTGCTTGCAGAGATATTGGATGCTTTTAATTAAAACTAGTTTGTGGGATTCTAGCAGTTTTCTTCAAGTATTTCCACTGGTTGTGCAATACGTACTACCTTTTACCCATATTCAACAGCCTTCCTGTTGTGTGTTCAGTTGTATGTAGCACATTCGTATGTGAAGTTAAAAGTTTATTAAAAAGCAAAAAAAAGATTAGGTCTTTTGTTTAAAAGGAAACTAAATGTTAAATACTTTTACAGGGTTGTGTTTATTCATCTCCTCTCTTGGTTGTTGCTCAAACTCATTGACTTCAGTGGATGCAAGAGGCTTGGTTCTGCTAGGTTGAGACCCTCTGGTGCAATTAGAAATGCAGCTGTATTATCATTCTGCAGGTAGATGCAACTCCCAACTTAAAAACAAAAAGACCGATGACACATACATGATGATGATACATTATCAGTCCTAACCTGTTGTTAATGTGCAAATTCTCCTGTCAGGTATGTTAAGGGCTATAGGTGTTCAACTGTACTGTGTTTTTTAGGCTGCAGCCTGGTTTTGCTTTATTAATTTATTTATTAAACTTCCCTTCATATGTCGTGGGTGGTTGAATCTAGGACCCAGTTTAGGAGCTTTGCTTCAATTCAGGTTGTAAAGTGGGTTGGGGTTTTATGTTTTTGGTTGTTGGTTTGGATTTTTAGTTTGCTAAAGCTGCAGCCTATGTGATGAGGAGCCAATGAGACCTGTCAAAGACCACAAAGACGAGACGTGCTCACACGCGAGCATTCTGTAAGGGCCAGCTGCTCCAATGACCTGTGCGAGCGGTCCCTTTTCCTGCCGCGGGTCTGCTTGCACAAGCGGGGCTTGCGAAATCGGCCCTTTCCCCGCGGTGGCTGTGGAAGCAAGGCTGGGGTTTGCCTCTTTGCTTGTTTGTTTTATCGCAGTTAACCCAGAGCTGCCACTGCTAAGGAACACGTGTTCCCCTCTCTCTTTATATTTGCAAAAGCACCTGCAGAACACCAGGGCCCTTGTAGATGGTTTTTTCTCCCCCCCTCCAGACTTTGTGAGCGCTCATATTTTCTGCTCTGAGGCTTCGTGGAAAAGTGTACCTGCCCCCGCAGGGTGCACTCAAGACAGAAGTGTTCCTTCAGGGACCTTTCTGTGTGCTCAGCAAGGCTACACCTACAAATAGTCAGGAAACGCGCAGCTGGACGTGGTGTACGTTTGTGGACTCAAAAACAAAGGGGAACAAAGAAGAAAACAAAATAGCTAGTCTTTGGCATTGGATTAGGTCATTCCATTGAATTGTATCAATGGCCCAATCTTGCGATCTTTTAATATCCTAAGAGAGCAGGGTTTGTAGAAGGACTGACATGCTTACACGTTTGTTTGAATTGATAAAATACTGTATAAATGCTAAGCATTCATTTTCTTGACAAGGAGGTTTACTTTTGAATTTGCATTGTAAAACAGGAGATGAAATAATAAACCAAGACTTGCAAAAAATTAATTTGCTGTATTCTGAAAGATTAGAAAATCTTGACCTTGCAATGACTTCTTCCTATTTACACCCGGAATCCTAAAAGGTCCCAAATCCACTTCTGGTTGTAATTGACACCAGGTGTAAATGGAGCAGTACCTCAGTGATTCATGGGGCGTATTTTGATATATTCTTAAGACATAGCACAAGTTATATTGTAGAGAGAGTTGCAAGGAAGGAAATCAGTCACATGTAAATTTTCTTTGGGCTCAAGATGGTAACCTGGACAAACGCTGACTAATTTAAATCCAAAATTTTTGTGTGAGCATGGTCAGTTAGGTGCTTCCTTATTTAAAACAAAATCAACATAGCCTTTCAGTTTTTTTGTATGTTGATTATTAATTAGCTTAAGATTGCAACATTTGATTATTTTTCCAAAGCATTATACTAGCGTCGTCTGTGAATCTGGTATTTGGAGTCTGAAGAGGAAAATGTATAGGTTAGAGTTCTGTATCTGAAAAGACTTGAAGAAATAGTTTTATCTATTTTTAAGGGAGCTTTGTAGCTCTTTCARTAAGGGGCCAAACTTTGAAGCTGTTTGGATTCCTAAATAGAAGAAATATCTATTATCACCTAGGTGCTGATCCCTTTCCTGCTATAAATGAGAGCTACACATGTTCAGCATTTGAGAGCAAGATTGCTTTGGTCAGCTGCCCACCCAGCTTTTGATTTCTAACTTCAGGCTCCTAAATTAGCTGCTAACCTAAACAGATGTGACTGCATTGAAGACAGTGAAGTCTTACACACTTCTTATGCTAGTGATAAATTTGATTCTGTAGATACAACTTACAATGAAAAATTCCAAAACAATTCTTTTTCTTGCCAGAATGGACAGTTATTTAGGGTTTCACGTCATAAACATTTCTGAATAATAATCTTTGTAAAGATATATTAATTTATAAATTGATATCAAGTAGATACTTTGGTGCAAATCCTTATATCCGTACATAGGGCTCTCTTGCTTTCCGGGAAGTCAGTGACAACGTTTCTGCTGATTCTAGAGCAGAGGAGGAAAGGAAGGAAAAACAGGGCATAGTTTCCTATTCATAGATTTACCATACCAAAGGCAAAGAGGTAAATTCTGCTCTTAGTACTTGAAATTTAGCCCAAGACACGTTATGCCCAAGTCCAGTGTGAAAAACCTTTTAACAGTCACAGAGCCAAAACCAACACACTGCTGTCATTGCAGAACTGGGGGTGGGGTGGGGGGGTCCTGCCATGTATTCTTTGCTGATACAGAGCATAAACTGAAGTTAGCTGGGATTTCATTAGTATTTACCAGATACCACAGGATACTGTAGTGTTAGAGTACAATTTCCCCCTGGGAGGGATTCAAAACACCCTTTAGAATTTTTTAAAGTTCTTTTTTTTTTGCTTTTATCCATTTGCTTAGTGCTTGTGGATCTTAATCTACATTTAGGAGCCATGCTTAATTGTTATAAGTAATCATTAGGGGGAAAAAATCTTTCCCTCATCACTTTTCCACCAGCTCTATTTTCTCTCCATGTTTCATCCCCGGGAATTGGATCAGCTTTGCTGAATGTCCTAAAATCACCTAATTCAAGGACAAACCCTGAAGGCATCTCTATGGGAACTGAGGGCATCTGTTTCAGGCAGTCATCCAACCTCACAGAAAGCAAGACTAGGAGTATTCCACTGAAAAAAAAATAAAACAAACTGTACTCCAGTTTACCTCTCCATTTAAGAATTGGGAAGTGTTTTCAAACTGAATTCTGCCTGATGGCAGCAAGAGGCAGGAAGGAGTACAGCTGAGAAGTGTGCTGCTTAAGTTGCAGAAATGCTGAACGTAAGGCTTGTCATGCCAAAGGCAGGTAAATTCAGGAATACGAAAATAGAAGAAATGTTCTCCTTTGCCACCTCCTCCCCTTGTCGCTCCCAGGCCTGCTGAAGCCTCAGCAATAGGGAGAAGGCAGGTGCAGTCGGAATAAAGTGCCCTTCATGAGTGTGGGTATTTTCTTGGGATGTTTTCTTTGGTTGGTTGGGGTTCACTGTACTCTGTGGAAAAATGTGTAGTAATCAACTGATTAATAGTAGCCAGGTGACCCTCGAAGGCAGTAATAGATGCACAGGCATTTCTTTTTTTCTTCCTTTGTGTTCAGTCATGCTTGCAGGAGAAATAAGGGACTATACTAAGCACTTGTACCATACCACCTGCCATAAACACACCATGTTTCCAGTAACTGAGCCGGCTACCATTACAGGGTTTTCCCTCCTGCAAGAGAAGCTGCATTTCCCACTGACTACTTCATTAAAAATGGACCTATTGAAAGCTCTTCAGTCCCGTAGGAACTGATGCAAATTGTTGAGTGGTAGGTGGCTTTTCGTGTTTTGCATGGCTGTAGTCATTTCTGAGAATTATATATAGACGTTAAACAAATTGCTTGTCTGGAATTAAAGTTTAAGAGCAGAATAAAGCAAGACAGTGCATTATTGGATATTAAGCAGTGCTATGGTACATGCGCAACAGGCAGAATGCTCTGTGAGAATACCAAACTTTTTCTGCAAACTGCATAGACCAAAATCTGTTCCCCAACCTATCTGTCTGCAGTCCTGCAGTCTACATGCTCTCTTTTTGCAAGTCTAGCGTGGACCTGCTGAGGGAAGCCAGCTTTTGCAAGGTGGGGGGGGCAGCAGTGTATTGGATCTCAGATGTACTGATGACATTCAGAAGCAAGTGAGTAGATCATAAAACTTACGAAATGAATAAATATGACCACGGCTAATACGCTTTCCCACTGCAGCTTGTTGGGTGGCAGGTTGAAGATTTTTTTGGAAAAAAAAAATCTGTATGGAAGTTGGGCTAGAAAGGTTAGGATAAGGTTTGAACCCTTTCTGTAGGAACTCAAGCCACATCGTCCTCTGCTTCCAACCCTCAAGAAAATGCATCTTCTTTAATTCCAGGAAACAGGGTTGATGGGGCAGGTATCTCAGTTTTAAGGAACAGCAAAGAGCCAGCTCCTCTGCTTGGTAGGATGTGAAGCCAGCTGACCCAAGCTTAGGTCAGCTAAAGACGTGACCTAGCATACCACGGCTGAACAAAGAGCTTGTAGGCTTTTTGTCACCTCCCCACCTGAGGCTACCTCAGCTGCCCACGCCATACTTCAAGGTGGGGACCGGGTTGTGCTGGGACTACCTGCTCTGGCAGCACATTTATTATCCAAGGGGCCACCAGCTGTCTGCAGCCGGCACTTGAGCTCTGGGACCTGCAGGGTCTCCTTCTGACTGAAAACCTGAATTTTGTTTCTACCCCACTAACTCTCCGCACGCTTCTCCCTGGTGCTTGTGGTCACTGGTCGCTGGCTCCTCGGAAGATGGTGTGTTGCAAGCGGAGGGCAGGAGCTTCCCGGTATCGCTCGCCATGCCGTGGAGCCAGCCATCTGTCAGCAAAACAGGAAGGCACGGGTTCCCTTTCCCTCCTGGGCTTGTTTCACTATTTTTGGGAGCTGTACTTCTCCCCTGCACAGCACCGGGCTGGTGTGGTCTGAAGGAAGGGCTCCCGGGCGAGCGAGGGGCCAAAGCCTGAAGCTGCTGCTCTGCCCATCTGCTGTGGCTGGAGGTGTATTCATTATTAATGGAGGTAGTGGCGGTTGCTGCTCAGATATGCAGCCCTGCCTGGGTAAATGAGACATTCTTCAGCAAATTGCTTCGTTTTTTGATTGCTGATTGTACGCGTGTCACCAAGCTGACTCAAGGTTCATCGATGCATGCTCAGTAAATTAGAAAGAACATAACTATGGATCAACCAAGAGAATGAATTCTGTGCCTACAATGACCCAGGGCCATTTAATTTTCTGCTTAATTTTGTTGCAGTCAGTTTGCATTTTGGGTTATTATGCAGTAGGAAATTAACAATAAATAACAAATTTGGTCCTCCTGTGCTTGTAATGATATTTTTATAAATCTTTGTAATGCTGTTTTTAAAAGGATCAAGGTCTGTGCCAGTCTGATACTCCAGGAAGTATGCAGGGAGGAAATAAAGAGAAAAATACATTATTCTTCCCAGATAATCTTATAGTTAAATAGCAAAGGTTTTTTTTTTTTTTCTTTCCCCTTCTTTCTCCTTCTCTGTGTGTGTGGGGTTGGTTTTTTTTTTCTTTTTCTGTGTGTGTATGTTTGTGTTATTTTGCATTAACTTAAGGCTCTTCCTCTCTTCTCAGATAACTTGAGGAAAATGGAAACAGATGAGGCTCAAGATATGTCCCAGGTTTCAGGTGAGGTCCTTAACGAATACTTCTACAAAGAAAATCTCAAATTCCTACTCATCTTTGTAGCACAGTACAGTGTTTTTCTTGTTGTCAATAAAATTGCTTTGGGTCTTTTTTAAAACCAGAGTGGGAATTGAGATATAATTAATGATATCACTTGATATCAAGCCCAACAGTGCATGGATTTTTTAAAAGGAACTGGGTAAATAAAGAAGTCAAGGGAATATAGAAGCATAGATGTAATTTTGCATTAAACCTGTGGTAGCGTATCCCTGAAGCATGGTCAGGTGCACATCTACACTCTTTCTTCTGGGAGCAAAATTCTGATTGTTACAAAATAAATACAGAACAAACAAAGTTCACCAGGTGGGATGGGGCAAATACTAATTAAAAGCAAACAAACTGCGTTTACCACATAGGGTTATTTGACTTTTTCCAGAGCATTCAGTTTTACTTATAAACTTTTAAAAAAAGAAAAAAAGAAAAAAAAGGACTGATTGACATGAGGCTTTACACTGTAACTGTTTTTGTCCAAGATGATAATATTTTGAAAAATTTTTAAATGGCAGAGAAGTTAGGTTTCTAAAATTTGACCTGTAGTGGCATGGATAGGATTTTGCAGTCTTACCCCATACTGATAGTCCTATAGGGGGTTTTATTCTTAACTTCCTTGGAAATTGGTTCCTTAAAAAATTGGCTTGGCAAGATAATACGTATTCATACCGTTGTGCCTCCGCAGTTGAAAAAGGACAAGTTAGTCTCTTTCCTAGTTTCCCTAATATGTTGGCAGCTGCAACGGTTAATGGCTTTCAGTTTTCACTTTTAGTGTTCGGCCTGGAGCAGTACAGCCCCATCACCGAGGCAGCTCCCAGCAGATACCTGGGCGTGTACCTCTTTCTTAGGAGGCAGCTCTTGGGCACTGCCAGCTTAGGACCTGGAGGCCAGCTATAGGAGATCATGAAGGTCTGGGTACAGCGTGGGTGGCTAGGTCACTGGGTTTTCCTGAAATATATGAACACAATTTTCTTTCTCTTTTTTTTTTTTTTCTCCCTCCTTTCTAAAAATGTTGAGGAGTTTTCTCAAAAATTGGAACCAAGAACTTTTAGTGTCATGTGAAAATTGAAAATCAAAGACGTTTTCTGTCTGAAAGAACAATATAGCAATCCTTCATGCCAACAGAAGATTATCAGTTACGTTTAGTACAGGGAAGTCATTCCTAGTCAGCCCTGTGGAGGCATGTTACTCCTCAGGTAACAATTTTAAAATTGTAACTGGATATACTTACACATCAGTGTTTTGTCGCATGCTGAAACAATTTGTAAATGAAATAAAACATGTCCTATACATGCTGTGCTTGGAACATGTGTGGCCCTAGCAGAAAAAGCAGTGGGGTTTTAATCCTTTATGCAGACAAAGCACTGTGGATCTGCTCAGAGCAGTGAGAGGCGCCGTGATTCGAGCCCAGCTCCTCTGCCTGCTGCAGAAGCCCTTTCCTGCTTGCATGAGCTCCTGGGAGCAGAGGCACTGACCTCCTCTTCATCTGCAGCAGTATAGGCTCCCCTGGATACCCACACCTAACCTTTGTGGTATTTTTTACAACAGTGTTAATCTGAGCTCCACACCTGCTACCTCTTACCAGGGCATTGCTTTTTTTTCTTTTGACATGGGGAGGAGCAGTGTGGGAGATGCTGCCTTGAGTCAAGGAATGGATTAGAAGGTCACACACTTTGCCTTCCGTATGGTCTGCCTCTCCCCTTCAGAGGGAAGATTTGCAAGAAAATTTGCCATTTTGAATGTTTGTGTATATGTGAATATATACATAATGTGTGTATATCTATGTATATAATTTGTAGCTCTCAAAGTTTTCCATGATTTGAACCACTGTAGTACTTTCTTGTGCCCTTTAGCTTTTCTAGCAAATCACGCAGATGAGAATAGTACTCTTCTGTGATGAGCGAGGGTTCTCTTAAAAAAAAAAAAAAATCAGCGTAACAGGACTTTTACCTCTGACAAGAAGTAGACCTACATAAACAGATTATAGAAAAAAAAAATCTACTTTGAACTCTTCCTGCTGTTCCTGTCGCTGTGCATCTGGTACTTTCTGTGAACAGAGGCTGAGTTGTATTGGGTTGCTAGCTGGATTTGTGAACAACTGGCCAAAGAAAGAATTTGCTAATTTACTGTCATTCATGATCTGAGTTGTGTGTGAACTCAGCCTTCTGGAAACAGGAGTTTGTCAGATTAGGTTCCACAGATATCGGTTCTTCGTAAGCTCTTACTAGACCTCAAAAGTAGAGGATCTGAAGGTACAGGGATGTTACCTTCTTCTTTCTCATAGGCTGGCGAATCCAGAAAGGAGTTTTCCCCCTCTTCTCCTCCTCCTGGGGTTCTACATGCTTCTAGGATACTTCCTTGCATGATGAGGGAGCTCTACTATATATTGGGAACCAGTTAGACAATTGCACAGTTTCAGGAGTGTGAGATTGTCTTGTCAGCTGAAAAACACTTTTATTTATTTCTCCTGCTCTGTGAGTAATGCTCGTCAGATGTAGCTTACTCTCTGAGCCTATGGAATTAGGTGACTTGGTTCACTAGCACACTTGGTTGTATTTTTATGGACAAGTAGAAAAAGAAAGGGTAAATCCAATACAAAAACAGTTAAAAAATAATAAATTTCATTGTCCAACAAATTACACAGCCAAAAAAAAAAAAAAAAAAAAAAAAAAAAAGAATTAGTTTGGCAGGTTTCTTTCTTTGGGGTATTCTGTTTTGTTTTTTAACTCAGAAATAAAATAGGTCTCTAGAAACAATCTTCTCAGCTCAAAAGCAGTGTTTTGCAGCCATGTGCTTTATGCAGCTGTAGCTGAGTCAGGTGTGGCAGGGGTGAGCCAGGCCAAGAGAGTGTAAAACTAGTGTGAACGAGCCAAACCCTGTATGTGCACAGGCATTCCTGCTTCTGGGAATCCAGGCATGGCTGGCTCCTAGAGGAACTGAAATACCGTGTGACTAGCGCAGAGTTCACACTTTTTATTTTTCTCCTGAAAGTGGTATTTCATGAGGCAAGCAGTTGCAGTTCTGAAATGAGGAGAGAGCTGACATACATTTAACCAAACGGTATCCGGCACCCATACAAGAGAATCAGAAAACACAGATAATATCTGACTTAACAAGCAGTATTTTTCCTGCCTTTTTTTCTTTCTTTTTTTCTCAGTTCTAGGGCCTAACAGTTAAGGAAGGTGAAAAAACAGTACAAATGTTTCCACATCTAACATAAAAAGATCCCCCTAGCACCGACCAGGCTGTGCCACACTCTGCAAAAGCAGGAAGAAGAGTTTTGCATTTGATGTTCTTGCTAGGTCCTGGGAAGATGGAAATGAGTGTATCTTGGGCTGGTATCTCCCACCTGAGAGCCTGGCTCCTGTCCCAGAGCGACTCTCTTCTCATCTGGAGGTTTGAGGTTCCACTAGTGAAAAGGGGACGTGAATTGGGTTGTGACTCTCATCCAGAAAAATGTGTATGTTGCTTCTCTTGCATAACTTCTCCAGTGATTCTAGTGTTTCCATAGGAAACAACCCTCAGGTATTAAAAACACCCAACATTAGTTTGTGAAAGGATGGAGAATGAGATTTCTGTAAGAAATCCTGCCCTGGCTTTCTTTTTAACAGTCATAGCTCCAGCAGCACCATCCTGGCATGAACTGAATTGCTCTCAGAACTGAATGGAGATGTTAAAGAAACACCAGGCTATGGACTTTGGTAGGAATAGAGGATGCATAAAACCTTACTGGGCTGGGCACTTTGTTCCCTTCCTCTCTTTCCTCATGTCTTTAACTATATTGCTAGGGCAGAGATAAGCAAACTCAAGTTGAGAGAAGTTGAGGGTCTTACCAGGCACTGTTGATTGGTTAGGCACTTCTCTGACAATTTTCATACAGAAATGGCAGTGTTTGGAAATCTGAGACCATCTTTCAGAGCTTTGGGATGAATTGGGGGAATGTATGATACAGCCTGCAGTTGAAGTTATCTCCATTTATTACTTAACCAAGGGCACTATGCATCAGTGGCAGTGCCAGAAACAGAACTTCAACTCTACAGCTCCCTTGTCTTTTTTGTTTGGTATGTCAGGTGGCTCTTCATAACAATGTAAAAAAA
>JAYKAV010003283.1:0-45251 GCA_035582835.1 Phoebastria nigripes
AAGCCACCTGGTTAGTCAACACCAGGGGATCTTTCAATCGAGCTGGCCCTGCCCAATCAAAACTTTTACGTACTGTAGACGGGGATAAAGTCCCTGTAGTGCACATAAAAAATATACTTTTTTCGATTCTGTCCCCCCCACTGAGGGAGTGAGCGAGCGGCTGTGTGGTGTTTGACTGCCTGCCCAACACAGGGCTTGCTCTTGTCCATCTTACCATGAATGCAGAAATCTTGATTTTCATCCCCACCCAACTCTTCCTCCAGCCCCAACTTTCTCAAGACAGGACTAATACTGAGCAGTGGGACAAGGAGCCAAGAGTTGGAATTCCTCTGTACTATTTCTGGTCGTTCTGCTGACTTGTTAGAGCATATTCAGCAACAATGGATGTATCAAGACTGCATGATGATAAAAGCAACAGATAGCAAGCTAGCACCAAACTATTTTGGCCTGGAAGCCACAGCTGGGAACCCAACCTCTAGGTAATGCTCCTGCATGACAACATACAGATATTTCTACATGGTGCTACGCTACATGGTCCATTTCCCTACGTGTCACACAGTTCTGATAGCACTTACCCAACACTTATTCATGGGTTGCTGTCAAGTTAAATTTATCCAAGTCAAGCACTTTAAGTCTTTGGATGAAAGGACCTCCCATTGAGCAAGTGGAAATTATTAACAACATTATAAAATGAGTGGGTGCTGCTTAGACTGAGAATTAGCTCATCAGAACATGGTTGCTAACGACATAACAATGGGAAAAAAAGCACTTGCCTTTCAAGTTAGTCTCTAACAGGAATAGAAGCAGACTGTAACAAAGGATAATTGTTACAGTTTGAATCCTAGAGTGGAAATTAAAGAGATTAATGGAACAAATAAGAATTTTCCTTTATCTTAGTACAATCTGAGGAACAGTCTTGTCATTTTAGTAAGACACCCTCCCTTTTAGTTAAAGGAGGAAAGCATAACTAAGCAATGTAAAGAGAGAATCTTGTTTAGAAATATGGAACATAGGTGAGAAAATGCTGAATTGACCAGATGTGTCCACAATGTTTTATTCAGCTCTTAAAACTTCTGTAGATGATACATGGAATCAGTGGGGTGAATTGCAAGAGCAATTTCACAGAAATTGAGAGAGGACTGGCAGAAATAATTGGAAAGGTCATCAATTAATGCTAGTAAACCTTTGCTTTTCTGGTTTGGGGAGGATGATAGTTATAGCTAAGAAGAAGATCTTGAGAGTGTCTTTTGGGGAAAAAAGTAAAAGCTGATTGGAAAAGGAGGAAAATTATACAATTGTCTTAAGAACAGAATTTTTATATTTTATTAGATTTGAAATCTGTTTTCCTTTGTCTGTTGCTATCTATACATATTTCCAATACCTAGTTAGGATAGAGAGGCAAAAAGCCTGTGGCCATGTAGACTCATTTCAACAGAACACCAGAGACTGCAACATCATTCAAAACTGTCAGTTGTCCTTTTCTATTTAAAGGCAATGGATTATTTCATTTAATATTCTCCAATGCACATAAAACAGTTACTTAGCTTTTCTGAATGTAGTTCTCAATCCTGATTAATTAAGATCCAAGGACTTTGTTTAGTGATCTTGTCTTCATAAGCTTTGCGAAAGTCTCTCTTATTTAAAGCTTTTACCCCAATCCCTTTTCAAAATAACATACTATTTTATTATGGAAAGACAGTAGAAAATTCATTTATGGCTTATTATAAAAAATACTTTTTTTTGCTGTTATTACAGCAGACTGTCTTGTAGCATAGAAGCCTGCTTCTTGTCAGTGGCTAGAGATTCACTGTAGATATCTCTAATCAACAGGAATTTGTCATTTTAATTGACAGTTCACTTAGGGCTGTCAGTTATTAAAAGCAGAGAGCTAACATAGCTTAATAGTTACCTAGACCATAGCATCTCTTTTAGGACTGTAACCAGTATTTAAAACAGTATTTAAATCAGAAGAACAACAAATTTGGACTAGCGTATAAAGCTGTACTTCAGAGGGGCTGTTGTAACCACCCTCTCGCTGATGGAACACACTGAGATGGTAAGAATATTCTACCACCACAGTTTGGGTTTGGCTCCTTCTCCACCATCAGCGTTCAGCTTCACATAGACACTCCACGTCTAGGCACCAGCCCACAGCTCTTGCTAGATTAATTTAAATGAGGTTAGATTCATCTTATCTGAACCATTTTCATCTGATGCCACAGTCACTGCATTATGTTTCTGTTCAGGCTGACCAGGCATATCAAGGAGCTCATGGTCCATGTTTAAGTTGTGTATCAACCTAGAGGGCCAACTTCTGCTAACCCCAGAGCTCCAACTGTGTTTCTTAGTCCAGAGACTTAAGTGGAGTTGGAGTGATAAAGGCAGGTTACCTTAAGATTACTGGAAACATCTGCAATGATCTGGGGCTCCAGGATTTCCCCCTCCAACATGTCAAGATGATAAATAAGCTGAGGAATGAGTATGAGAGCTGTTTAGGAAATTTTTCAAAGCCCCTCCTTTCAGCATGAAAGGAAATGGCATGTGCCAGAAGAACACCACCTCCTCAGTCATGTCAAAATAGTCTGTTTTATATCTGCATGCTATAATCAAGATTTATTATTTAACTGCCAGGCACTGGGCTCAGTTAAGAAATATTCTCATACGCATGGAGCAGAGAATCTAACATGGTCAAACTTTCATTAGCACATACTGTTTTCAGTATCATTATCCCTTAGGATTAAAGTTTACTTCATTATTTTACCTCTAATATTTCATTGATTTTTTCTTTCATTTTGACAATTTCAGTACTTTCTTTCTTTACAAAGTAGATTAACCAAATACTTATAAAGTAGGTTAACAAATTTTCCAAGCTCACAGAAACAGATATTTTGATGAAAAAATAAATCTTACCTTAACCCTCTATTTTGTAAAGACAAATCTGTTCAGGTCTTGACAACCCTTAGAAACATTCAGTATATCTCACAAATAGGTTTCTGTTGGGGAAAAATCAGTACATTTTCCACATAATTTTATCAAGTAAATGCTTTGACAGTATCTTTGTATTTGCCCACTACATCATTTCTTTCTGTCGCCCTTTAAGATCTTGACATTGGCAATCAAAACACGCAGACACAAATCCCAATTTATATAGAAAACCAGCTACAGTTCTCTGAGAGGTTGAATTCCAGCTTTCGCTCCTCTGTTTATGAGGAAATCATTCCCGTCTAGTCCCCTAAGGAAGGCCAGGAGACATCTTGCAACTTGCATGTTATCATGCATATGATATCCTCAATGTTTAACATTAGCCAGGCAGGGCCACTTTTGGACTCTGTAACCCTGCCTAAGCAGAATTGCCCATAGGAACTATGTAGGGCATAAAGGCAAGATCTTGCAGTCACCTTGCTGTAAAGGAGAAGAGGACTTCTACAGTATGGCCACAATGTTCCCACTGCTAGACAGGGAAGAGGAAGAACATGTGGATGCTCATGTCTACCCACTATGGGCTTTCAGCAATCAGATCCTTGCTTGCCTGCAGGATCAGTGCTATTTACTTCAGTCTCTCACTCCTCCTGTGTAAAAAGAGGCTCTGTGTTCCTCTCTTCCAAGCAGATTTTTTGCAGTAACTCCTGCTCTGGTATTCAGGTATCTGCTCTGATATATTCATTAACTATTGTGGGAAATGCTGCAAAGGGGACAGCATCGCTAGAGAGGACATCCTCTCCTGGGCCAAGTACCACCGTACTGGGGTCCATCCTCTTCCTAAGGACTGACAATCTCTCTTATTTCTGACTGCACAGGTTCTTTACACCACCTCAGGCGTTTTCCTTGCTAAGGAGCGAGATTTAATTGCAGTAAGTCCCCAGCTCCTGAAAATATACATCCCAGTCTGTTTCTTTTACAATTTTGAGATTCCTACTGTTTCCAAGCCTAAGCAGCAGAGTCTTGCTCCAGAATTACATTTCTACACACCACCTTTTCCCTAAGACAACTGCACTTTGTCTCTTTCTCAGCTGGCTACATGCTTTCACAGTCTCTCTTAACAGTGTTTCTTGGACCCCTCACCATTCCCAGACTAAGTGCCTTGTACCCTAGGAAGAGGATCTTTGCTCGAGCACAAATTGTGTTATCAAACGGTTATAAAATAGTCAGGCTGTAGAAACTGTTATAAAAAGAAGAAGGATCTATAGTTGCAGCAGGGGATATAATATGGTGGCAATACACGAGAATGAAACCTTCAGGGATAAAAGGCAAGAACTTGTAAATGGTCAAAAGTGTTGTGGCACCCACCAATTTTAGAATAATTTTTTCTTACCAGACATTCACGTGAAATACTTTCAACTCACTTGGCAGTCTAATTCTTCTATGCCTCATTGCAAATCTCAAATGCCACTACCATTATTCAACATTGCTGCATCTAATTTATTGAGCTTCTTTGCTATGGGATATTTAACAAAGTAATAATGCATCAGGCATAATTAGAACGTGACTAAATTAATTTCTGTAATACCAATTATACTGGATTATTGCAAAAGTAATTCACATCTATATGCTGTAGAACCAATATCACCCGTAAGCCAGCTCACAGTATAAAAGGTACATGGCATACAGAATGCAGAGAACAAGCATCAAAATTTGCAAAATCTTAACTGACAGCATGCCTGTTGACTTTAACAGTAGCAATTTGCAATGTTTAATAATAGACTATTAAGTAATTACATACTGTTACACTTGCACTGAATTTTGTCATCAAATTCATGGCTCTTCCTTTGTCCACCTAACCAGTCATTTCATCCTAAAAGGCAACAAGCTTGGTCAAGCATGGTTTGCCCTCATGACTCTCTGCTGCTTGTTCTCCATCAGCTTGCCCTTTGTGTACTGGGGATGGATTCCAAAAGCACATGCAGCACATGCTCTATGATTGTTTTGGAGACTGACGTAAGTTTGATGAACCAATAGTTCCCTGGATCCTCCACTTCACCTTTTTAAAAAATGGGCACAACAGCGTCAATCCAGTTGTTGGGGATCTCCTTGATCACAGTGCTTTTTTATAGCTGATAGGCATTGCTATTATATTGACAGCATTTGTGCGTAAGTCCTCTGCAGTTCCATGGTTATAAGGTGACCTCAGAACACTGCGCTCTAAAGTCTTTCTAACCCATTGCGCCCCCATTGGCAGCTCCTCTCCTTCAGGATGCTGGTACACACAGAAGATGGAAGCAGGCTTTGCCTGTGAAGACTGAAGCAAAAAAAGGCATCAAGTATTTCTGCCCTTTCCACATGCACCAGCAGGATGTCATCCTCAGCCATCAATATGAAGGGAGTTGCAGGGATTTCTGTACAGATGATGCCGTTTATTCTAGCACCATGAATAAATCATCTCAATTAAGCACTGATGTAAACACTGCTGAAATAGCTTACATTTATTTTGATTTTGTTGAAATGGAATTCTTCAAAGAGAATTGAGCAGTCGTCTCTCACCCTTTCATCAACCCAAAAGCAATGGGCAAATATAAAGATTAATCTCAAATGTGAACAACAACCAGCTGCACAACCCTGTGTGATCAAACCTTACATTCAACAGAAAATGTAACCTGACACACTCTGAGAACACATTTCCTGGGCTTTAAACTTTGCCCCACATGACAGGAAGGGACATGTTGCGTTACAACAGGCTGATGACTTTTTAGTTCCAGCCATGCCAAAGAGATACTAACATTTCCAAAGCAGTATGGAACATCACTGGTTGTAAGGGAGGAATGTCATAACCACTTTTTTAGTGAGCTAAATTTACAAAATCCTTCTGAGAGGTGTGAATCTGAATAACCCTCAAGGAGAGTTTGGGGTGCTAACGAATGGGATGAGTTGCTAAATTCACATCTTTCTGAGACCAACATTGGGCAACTCAAGAGACAGCAAGTGCTAGATCTTCAGCTATGTAGCTCTAAGGCAACTAGCAACTTGGCTACAGGCTAACACAGGATGAAGGAATCCTCTGGACCTAATTTAAGTGGGTAAGTTTCTTTTTATTTCCATAGCCTTTACAAACATAGCAGCTGAGCGAGGATTCTTCAAATACATTATTTTATTCTACCTTATTCTGATTTATTCTATGGATGATTTCAGGTAACTGCCAATCACCAAGGTGCTCTGATCCTGCAGGGGGATGACCTTTAACACTGGCATACTCTAACACTCACAGAGCCAGCACATCAGTCCTTTTAACACACTGGAGAGTCAGGGCAATAATACGTACCTCCACTTAGCCACGTGGACTGTTTTGTGAACTAGCAGTACACACATCAGTGGAGAAAAGATATCTTCCAGACACTGCCACTAACCGGCAAAGCTCCATGATGTGCAACAGAGCATCAGAGAGCTCTCTCAATCCTTCTGAGGAATGTGTAACAGCCTGGGTAGAAGGATCTTAGTTACTTTGTCCTTCATTTTTCTTTCCTCAATTTATCACTGCTTCACAAAAAGAAAAGCACAGGTACTAAGGACATTTAACGACAGCATTTTATTCTCCCCTAACAGATACTGCAAACCCATCGAAAAAGTAAAGCAGACTCCTTGCACCGACATCAAGTAAGGCACTGGTTGGATTCCTCATCTCTAAAAAGGTAAATTATTTTTTGAAAAAGATAATTTTTCATCAAACAAGTAATTCTTAAGAAGCACAAGTTTTACAACTGGTGATGAGTTAAAAAGACTGATATGCTAACATACCATGCTCAGGAAACATCTGCTGATGTCAACAGTCAAAAGAAGAAACTACTTACATATTGGTGATCTTTAAACAATGGTAAACTCCTTCAACACAGCTCATCCACAGAGTTCAGATACGCCAACAAATACTTTGGCTTTTCTACTTCACAGACTGCAAATGAGCATCTTCCAGTTTCCTTACTCTGGGACAATGACACTTGCATTATGACAATTTGCACAGACTTGAGACCTTTCCTAACATTTCTTTTGATGAAGCAAGAGTTAAGTTTGAAACGTACAAAGTGTTCAAGTGCTTCAAGTCAGTGGTCTATGCTGGCTGCTGAAAAATGTGTAAACATTCACATCTGTTTATTCTCACTTCATATTTGCATGTTTTTCATCATAATACCTCTATTTTTACTTGAAACAAAAAGGAAAGTAAAGATTGCAGTGAAGGCTTATTACRGCTCAGAGAGGAGCAACCATCACTGTTCAGAGTCTGAATCCAGCCAGCAACAAATTCAGGGAACAAGGTCCAACTAACTGGTTTGGTGTCAGAACAACCATGAGTACCAAATCAGTTTAGAAAGCACAACACAGCCAAAAGAAAATAGTGGAAGTACTGAGACCTAACTTGACAGGACTGCTGTGTCAGGAGTTGCTAAGCAACTTAGGAGTTGCTAAGAGAAGCAGCTATGCTCAGAAGCCAAAAGAGCAGAGAAAATCATGGTGGAAATGGAGCACAGGAACACAGGCAGGCACAGGCGAGTAACAGACTTAAGAAGAAGCTGGGAGGAGTGATGTGACACACAGTAACATGGAGAATCGTAACAGCAAGCTGCTAGTCAGAGCTAGCCTAAAACAGGCTTGGCATTGTGTAAGAATGGTAAAATCTTCAGTAGCTGTCCTGCTTGGAAGAAAACCTAGGTTAACAACAACTATATCCCTTAATCCAGCTAATGATTTTTCTCATACCCTATTGCATACGCCATTACAATACCAATAGGCTAAAGTGAGTTCTTATGGGTAACGTGACTCCCAATCTATCAAATTCAATTGTAATGTCTTACCACTTGTAATCAATAACTTTTGACTGATACCACAAGATATTGTCCTTGATGTCTTGGGTGAAGGAATAATACAGGAAGTAGCAGGTGAAATATCCACTTGCATCCACTAGCAGGTGGAAATTATTTTTTATTTCTGAAGAAGTTATTAATGGCAAGAAGTTGCTCACCATTTTGATGTGGGGAAAAAATGGACAAAATAAAAGGTGAAGAGCAAGAAGCAATCAGAGCTATTGGTGAAAGACAGGAACCAGCTTTAAGAATAGTCAAACACTCCTGAAATAGCAGTGATGACTAGGGATGTTGAGGAAAAGACAAAAGAATAAAGGAGGTGGGATATCACTAACATCTGAAGACTATTTTCTGAAGGAAACGATTGAAGCGTTCCAGGTAGACTTAAAACACATCTGTGTATGATATAAGAAACTGCATTAACACATTTGAGATCATCCAGACTGTAAATATTATGTCAACAGTGTTATACATAAATTGTTTGCAAAAATCAGCTTGCTGGTTCTGCTTTCAGAAGAATGGCCTGTTTGGCAAAAAGTACATCTTTTTTCTCCTGATTGTATCAAGTAGTCCAGAAAAAAAGAATAAAAGAAAAAAAAAAAAACCTCCTCTATAAATCTCACAAGTTTTGTAGACAAATCTTGCACATAAGATTTAAACCTCTGTGCCCAAAAAAGGTTCTTGTATGTCAGTGAAAAAACACATGTGCACACTCAGTAGAATGACGTATCTCCTTCACAAGTAGAAACCATTTCACAACTGCTCTGTGGCTGAGGGGCAGTGAAGCATGAAGACTAGAGCACAATTATTATTTCTCACATTCAAGAAGTAGGAGGGGCATACAGCATTAGAAGATAGCAGGTCTGGAGTATACAAACAGAAGTACATTATTTCCCTTAGTATTTAATTAAATTGTAGGTTCCATTACTACAGGATGTTGTGAAGGATAAATGGGTTCTAAAAGAGATTAGATGAACTCACAGAGAACAAACAGGTCTGTCACAGAATATTAAACACAACTGTTAGAATACAGCTGGGTCATGAAGTACCTAAACAGCTGTCTGCCGAAAGCTGGTGCGATGTGCTTGAAAAAGGATCACTTTATACATGACCTGTTTGCTAGACCCTTTGCATCTATTCCTTGCTCCAGCTGGCGACAAGACACTAGTCTTGACAGACCTTTGCTCTGATCCAAGAGGAAAGTTCCTTATCCACTGTTCCTTCTTCTACTGAAGCAGGTCTGCAACTACTGACTTACTCATCTTTTAATATTCTAATGTCTTCACTCAAAAAATGATTCTTTCAAGATCTTCTAAATTAGCTGCAGTAACACCTATAAGCTCAGAGGTTTATAATATATTACATTGAAGTTTGAGGGATTTGGGACTGCTTCAGATCCATTCAAGAAATTGGGAGTAATGGGTTCTTGAGAACCGTATCACCAGAAGCTAATCATTCTATGGTACAAAGGATTTTCTTAAATCTCAGTGGTAAACTTCATAAAAAAACCTCAGGTGTACATCATTCCCATGGACTCCATATTCCCAGTCCTAACTGGCTAGAATGCCACAGTCTGTAAACTTCCATAGTATTTCTCTGTTCTCTTCAAGCTTTAACATGAGTCAAAGTTATGGATAAAGAACAGCCACAACAACATCGAGAAGCTGTAAAAGCTGACTTCCCATCACCTCTGCATGCCTTTGATAACCCTGACGACTTTTCTTGCAAATTTGAGCAGCCAAAAGGATGCTGATCTCATGATACATGTGGAATTGTCGCTTGTTTCAGGCAGTATTCCGTACTCTACACTGCATGTACATGTTTGCAGATAATTTGTTCCAGGATACATGACTAAAAAAGAGTTCTGTAATATGATGGCATTAAAAAAAAAAAAAAAAAAAAATCACACCCATAAACAACAAAACCATGCTATTGTTTCAGTCTTATGCCAAATGCAATGAACCCATCTTTCAAGTTTTCTCATCAAAATTGCATACATTTGTATTAGTTACTCTGTTAGTCTGTGTTTGTAACTGGAGCATGCGGAATACAGCAAAGGCCTTGTTCAGGAGATTCTTCTGCTGTGAAGCAGTACTCTCAAACAGCAAAGTTTAAGTTTTAAGATAATCCCATTCATGAGTTCCCAAACTCTGCCCAAACCTTATTATTTGAAACCTAAATATCAATTCATAAAAATAACATCTGATTCAATTAAAAGCTTTGWGTTGGGGGGATTTTTTATTCCAGTAATCTTTATCTCCTTAAGAAAAGAATCCTCATTTTTGTAAGAAATTGAGCCTCCAAAATTAGAGCAAGAAACCTGGTTATAAAAAACGGGTGGGTTTTTTGGTTTAGTTTTGGGTTTTTTCAAGTTCCATCATTTGTAGTGCAGCCAGAAATCTTTGCTTTCAGAAATAGGTGTCTGAGGCAAAATAGCGAACACAGCTTGCCAAAGTGAGAAGAAAATTAATTTTTACAAACCTTATATGAAAAGTGCTCTGATTGCAGAGGAATAAAATTTTTATATTCATTTGCTTTAAACTAATGCTAATAAATTGTTAATAATTCAGACTTTTTGTTTTATTTTTGCATCAACAATAATTGTTTATTAAGCACAATATAGGTTTTGGTCTCCTGCACAAAAATTACATTCCCACTTTTTTTTTTTTTTGCAAGTCCATTTCTTCATTCTGGTTTACATTTTTGCTCATGAAAGCATAAGGTAACTAGCTACATTACCTATAGCCATCCAACTGTTTGTTGATTGACAGCACAAACTAATACAACGTGAATATTTAAGCTGCACATATTCATTTTTGCTCCAACTGAAGTGAATAAAAATTCTCAGTTATGCACATTCTAAAATACTTTACCATACACAGATGTATAAAATCAGAAGTCCCAGTAWAATTCTTGGAATCCAGCATTTTTGGTAATAAACTGCACTATTATTCCGAGTGGAATTTTATGCAGACAAAACCCTTAAGTATTTTACAGCAAAGCACTTTTCATATATGTTAACACACACAGACTCTGATTGAAGAGAGTCTGCAAATGAATCCAAGTTTCCTCGAGCTGCGCTGACAATCTGGATACTTCTTCCAATAGGTTTGGCTCTGATGAGAGAATCTTAAGATGTAACTGAAAATGAAAACAAGCAGTTAGTGAAACAAACACAGATAATAAAAAGAATTAAAAGATCCGTTTCCTCATTCAATTCCAATACTTTGCTTTCAGGAATGTCCCAAGTAAGGGAAGGACTCTTTTCCTTCAATTAATTCCCTCCATTTAATGCTGCCTCCCTTTTGCTACTCTTTTACAAGCCATTTTACTTCCACATATGTATTAGATGGGACAGGGCAGCAAAATGTCTTAAATATGTTATTGCTTTACTCCATCTTCTTCTGCCGACGCTGCTCAGTCTATCCTAATCACACACTTCTCCAGATGGTAACTTTCTCCTCTTCCCAACCTGCATCACAAATTCCTCTTTAGCCTAGAATGGCTAAACAGATGCCCTGAGGTCAATGAGGATTATTATTTTTATTATCTGTGTTGCATAAAGCAAGAAGAATGATGCCAGCACACTCTATACTGATACTGATACAGGAAGACAATGTCTCTCTACGTAATAAACAGTAACCTTGGTAAAGCATAAAGGAAAGAAACCTCTTAATCCTGTAGAGAGGCAATACATTATTACCACTTAATGGATGGAATAGTTATTTTCCTGGCTACAACTTAAATTTCGGAGTCTTGCTAAGCTCAGAGCTGTTTTACTTGGAACCCACAACAAAAGATACTGGTGTTCATGTGTCACAGGGTGAGTTTATATTATTCTACCTTAGTTCAGATCAGGAGTACATTTCTGAGGCAAATTACCTAGCTGTCCCTAATTTACCCTGCAAGAACTGTATTTCTTTTGTTTGAAACTAAACAGAAAGATGAATTCTAACACCTAATATTGCAAGTATTAATCACACCCAGTCCATGGGACCAGACTAATAGAGATCAGACTAATAACAAATAGACATGATAAAAAGGCACTGGTGAATGAATATCAAGACCTCAACCCTAAGTGTTTCACTCTACAGATCTACTCCTATTCGTCTGCACTACTTGTTCTTGTGGAAGCTGCCCCAACACAGCTTCCATTTAACCCCAACAAAAGGAAAAGAGCAAGTCATATTTGTCCAGCATTACACTCTATCTTTAAAACCAATCCCTGCAATAATGTTATTAAGAAATATTCAGTTAAATAGACAGTATTACATGTGTCTGAATGTTTATAACAACTTTTTCCTAGTAAACTGTAATTAATTGCTTTCCCACAGTTTCATAAATCAGAGTATCTTGACAAGGTAAGCATTTGTACATCAGAAGGGTTTCAATCTTCTGCAGAACCACTTTCTCTCTAAGAGTAACTGCTACTGTATTTTATCACAATAACTTTCTATTCCCAGGTGTGTGGGAAGTTAATTTCATTAGCACTGTGATGCTTAACAGGTAACAGAAGAAAGGCAGCCTGCTGACATGGAAAGTAAAAATCAGGCTTGCAATGTCTAGTGCTAAGTCTAACAAAATGCGTATTTTATTTCCCCAAACATTGTGCATTGAATTATTTTCTTACTTAAGACATAGCATATCGTAGCTTAGCAATTAAGTAATTAGCTTAACAACCATTAAGAAGTTAGGTGTGTTACAAAAAATAAAGACAATTCTAAGTAACAAATACTAGAACAAAACCTGTCTGGCATGGTCCTCTTCATAATATCTGGTTTTTGCAAGTTTTGCTTGACTGCGACCAGATGAGTTGTCAAATTACCCAATACATTCAGTTAGTCATTTTAAAACCATCCCCAACAAAAATCACTTAAGATAATTCTTTCCAGCAAACAATTTACATCCTTTTACTGGACAACCACCATTTTAAACAGGACTAACATAAAATTTTGTAAGAAAATTGTTACCTTTAAAAATAGTGCAAGATATGCCTGAGCAAGTTCAAAGTTGTACTTCTTGTTCAGCATCATCCCAATCATTCTCAAAAAGCTTAGCATCACCTCCATTGAGCCACCACCTTCAGGGGCCAAACCCCTTAGTTCTATCTCAATATTAGATGGTCCCAAGCTTTTCAGTAAGTTAAGTGGAGCTGTATCTGTGTTAAAGCGTTGAGGGATACATTATCAGTAACATTTGCAGAAAAGAATCGTACAAATCCTTCATGTGGACAGGTTTATTCCAAAATTCTTAAGCAATGACTCTATGTTTCAAGTTTCTACTGTTTCCTTACTTTTTTGTTTTCCACAAAATGCCATCCTGCCTTTAATTTACTGTCCCATCACATACTACAGAGAAGTACATCTCTAATAAGACAGTTGCATTTTATTTGCAAGTTCACCTTGAAAAACACAAGTAAAATCTTTGTATTTGTATCACTTTTCTTCCCGTTTGTCTTTTAAGCTGAACAAAATTTCTTATTAACCACATAACATTGTCATTTTACATGTCTCGGCAAAAAGAATGTATATACTTGGGACTTCAAGCTGTTACTGCAACTATATCCTAGAAGAGACAGGGTACTACTATTACTAGGAATCTTTACAGTGTTCACTCTTACTGACATTAAGCTAAATCGAGGATCATTTGGAGCATCTAAGGTAATTATTACTTTTGCTAAGTGAATTCCTCCTGCTTTTCCTGGGACCTGGGGGATGGTGGGGTGGGGGAAATCTTTTCCCTGGTAGAAATACATGCAATTTACAAACTCTTTCCTCCTCTTCATAAATGTTCTTCCTCAAGATTTCTACAATCCTACCTGATCTTTGAGAATTCCATCCCTTTGCTTTAAAAATGCAGAAATAAAAATATGTATGGTTGCAAACAGAGCTGTTGGTAAAAGCATTTTTAAAAATGTCTTCTAATTGATATTTCTTTTGCTAAGAAGTTGCTAAGAAGAGCAACTTCTTATACTCTTATATCATGGTAACTAAAGGTATCAGGCATTGGCTAATATTCCTTAGGTGGTATAAACCTGTTTCCCCCTGTATTTGATTCCTGTGAAAATCATTAGCTAGTTTTAAATGTAATTGTGATATTAACAGTACTAAACAGATGCATTAACCCATTTTTGTGCTGTGACATTAAAAAAACAAGTATGGAACATACTATGAAGTTGGTAGACATACAATATGGAAAAGGTGCCCAGCTCAATCTATGTTCCACAGGCCTCATCTGAGGTACGAAACCCTGTCTCCATCCTAATGGTAAGCCAGGATGGCTTCTAGTATAATACTATTTATTTGCATAGCCTAGTCACCTTTAGAAGAGATGCTTATAAACTAGCAAGCATAGAGCCATGTTACACAGCAGCAGCTTCCTGAGTCAGGATCAATGGGCTCACAGACCCTGAAGCACACCTGCCTTACAGCAGAGAGGTGGCCCGAGGGAGGCCCATGGGACCACTACTGCAATGCATCATGGAATGCCCTTGCTCCCTGGTACAGCCAGCCTCTAAGTGCTTGGCTAGGTTTTTAAATATTCATCCGATATTTCACTCTTCTCTGAGCAGCTCTGAGGCAGCTTAAAAGAATACTATCAACTGAGATACTGAAAACACAGCATAAAAACACACCTTGTGTGTGACAGATAATGAAGTTCTGCACACAAAATGTTTTATGTGCAGTTGAGTAGGCTGGTCATCTCAAAAGAGTTTAAGAAGGGGCAGAAAAATTCCCACCAGAACTGCCTTGTGGACAAGCTACCAGTGACTATCCATTTACATTTCCAAGCCAGCTATATTAGCAATCATTTCCAAAAATTTAAATTTCAATTATTCTGTAGCAGCACAAGTTAAACAGGGAAAACAGCAGGTACATTCCACAGGCAATTTAAGTGACTGAATTTCAAAATTAATTGAATGTTAAAAGAAATCCAACAGCTTATTTTTATATCAATTATTCCTTCTTAAGCTTTAAATTATAAAGCAATTAATTAAAGCTCTAAGTTTGCTGAGTGTTTAGTGAAGTAGCCCTTGAAAATAGAACTTGCTAGGCAAATTATGTTTTTCATGTTTCAGTGAATCACCAGACTACTCCTTACCAGATCATTCCTTTCCTTTCTTACCGTAAAAATAATACATAGCACCTTTTCTGGGTGAGATCACCACAATCTCCAAAAAAGTCTAACAGTCTTAGGAATGTTACCTTCCTTCTCTATACGGGTTTTAGCCAGAACTGGGCTCCACACTGCAGGCAAGCTGGAGTACCAATGGATCTTTGATTTAGACTGGCTATCTATGTATTAGTCAGCTTTATATATAACAGGTCATTCTCTTTGCCTTTGCTGCTGTACTATGCACATTTTTTCCTCACACGTTACAATTCTGGCATTATAAATCAAACATATATCAAAACATTATTAGCATCTACATTCTTAGTGAAATGTCTTGTTAACTTACACTCATTAGTGCTCAGGGCTTCTTCAAGATGAACGTAGAAATCAGATTTCTGTGCCAGTACTCCAAGGTTTACTACCTTTGACTAGACCATGAAAGTATAAGAGAGTGTACATGAATATGCAAACATATTTTTACATCTCAATTAGATTCTTTTTCTACTGACAGAATAAAAGACTTTAAGAAAGAAAGCATTAATGTGAATGCATTAAAACTGGTACTTCAAAGTCTTTAGCAAGATTTCACTCAGCACTAAAAAGCATTTAGGTTTTTTTTTTTTTTAATATACTAGATAAACACTATTATACTGATTCTTGTTTTTACCTGTGTATCATTTTCTTCCTCTGGAGCAATGTATCTGGGTGTAAGACCAGGAACCGTTGGGATGAAGAAAGGGGCTGACTTGGGAACTTTTGGTGGCTCTCTTGGTTTATTTTTTTTCTGTTAATTAGATATTTGAATTAAAATCATCATCATAGTAAGAACATGTGGGAATTTTGTCAAGAGTTTTACTATGAAAACCGTGAGGACTAAGTGAAAAGTAAATATATAGGTAAAATGTTTTACTACTAAATATGAAGCTACTATTTAGAAGAAAAACAGCCCCTCTCCCAAATCCCTGAAATTGTGAAAAGCACCAGTCTTCTACTGCAAAATCTTGAAAAATACCTGAAAAGTAGTATCAAATTTTGTGACTAGGTAAATGCAGCTCATAGAACAAGGGCAAATATATCTGGCTGTATACTACTATTTTTTGCGCATCCCCTCTTTTTCTGGTTATGGGAATGCCCAACAGTGATTTGGAGGTATAACCTAGAACGCCTTTACAGGTACTTATTAGCTGCATTGACATGGAAATATCTGCCTTCAGACAGCTATTCTGCATGTTGCAGAAAAGTGATGGCAAAAGTTATGAAACAGTTCCTCCTTCTCAAGATTTCTTGAACATCCAAGAGAATGGTTAAGACAACTGTCTGTTTTACATTACAGGAGAAATAGCCCTTTTTTCACCTCCTTCCTAAAAAATACAATCCAGATACTACAGTAGATAAGCAATGGTGTGCCTAATATCATTACCTTGATAACATCAAGACTGAGGAGATTTTTCCACCTTGATTCCGGTAATGAGGAAAGGGTGACCAGCTGCTCTCCCAATTGCTCCGGTGAGACATATTCTATCATTTCATCACATGTTTCTTCATCTCCTGCCACATCCACATCTTTCAAGAACAGATTATCTTTTATGAACATACATACTTCACATTTATTTTTTTAAAAATCAAAACAACATGATTATTTCTTTTGCAATTTTTGAAAAACACATGCATAACAGCTATATATATGGGTGCTAGCATAACATGTAGCTGAAAAGCTACAGAAACAATCTTTATTAACCCTATGAAATATTAAATTTAAATTGCAAACAATTATAGCTAAAACACAGAATTGGATAAACAAGATTTTAAAGACTAACAAGATTTATCCGCTTTGGCCGAAATGATATAAAAGCAATTTATATAAGTCATAAAGGAAGAACAATGGATTACTCTTAAAATTTTGTTGATTGTTTTAAAATATATACACAGCAGTTTTAGTTCTGAGTAACAAATCTGTAAAAATCTTTGCATTTAAATATGCACAATATCACAACCTGTTCATAGGTGCGACTGTAGTGGCACATACAAATGAAGAAAATCTCAACATTAAAGCACAACATCACACAACAAAAGATATGAAGTCTGTCATTAGGTTTTCTCCTATGACTTCCTATGTGGTCTTGACCAAACACCTCTACTTTCACCTTGTTTTCGCAAAATATTACACAGCTTAAACCATGAATGTGATAGAAAAGCCTAAAACAACGAAGAAATGTAAACCGTTAAAAGCTCTGAGCATCTAAACAGGAACTTTACATTTGCTGAAGACAGAAAGTGAATGAAAGCGTTCAGCAAGAATCAGTTTATAGCATTAAAACATTCGAAGTTTTGGGATGAAATCCCGTCTCCCTAATTTAAGTATCTGAAATACGTATGTGCTTAATAAAGCAGTCATCATCAAGTATGTTCCTCACTCTTTCATGCGATCAATAGCTAGGTGTGTTTCTCCTCCAGATGGGAGATCTAAATGTAGGCACTGCTAAACTTCGGCAGACAAGACCTCCATCTAGAGGCCTTCAGAAACACAACCATTTCTATTAAATGTATCAAAAAATGCAATTTAGGCCTTTYTTTCACCGGGAATCTAGCACAGGTACATGGCAGGTCAGCTGAACCCAATTCTCTTGCCAACAAGACACTATACAGCAGCAAAACTACCATGGCACACAGGCAGACAAAAAAGTTGGAGGGAAGTGGAACAAAGAACAACCCCCTCCCCCCCGCCAAACAGTAACATTAATTTCAAACTGGTCTCACAGACGTCAAAACGGAAGGTATTTACACAAGTCTGGGATTAAAGAAAGCCATCAAATAGCGCAGGTGTTTTTATTACCTACAAAATCTCCTTGAAGATGTGGAGATCATCACAGTGTAATTCTTTATGTCTGAACATAGAAACATGACTAGATTTTAGTAAATATTATTAGCATATGAGTAAGTATGCCAAAAATGGTAGAGGCAATAGGAACAGTTCAAAGAAAGAATGCTAAGACACAATGAGTTTTCACTGAGGAAGCAAACCATCTTCTATTTGAAATACCAAACTGAAAATAAAATACTCTTTCATCTGAAGATTACCTTGCACAGGGCAGGTGCTAGGGCGTGTCACCATAGAAGGTTCATAATCTGCTGGAAGGGGCCGTAAAGAGACAAGTGAATACAGAGAACGGTTTGACCTGAAAAATAAGACAGGCATTTTAAAAACAATTTTGAGGTGAATGGGAACAAGTATTTTAAACATAATTTTTACTGCGGTCTAATACTACTGCACTACAGCAATTCACCAAGTTCTATTCAAGCTTAGTTTTCCTCATCTACCAGATAAACAAGAAATGAAACGTAGCTATATACATCATCTGAAAGTCTGAGACGTAAAAGTTATGCTGAAGCATTATTGCCAAGAACATTTAATACACATGGCATTATGAAGTATGATTACTTCAATCATTGCCAGTTACTGTATTTACTTGAAATTCCAAAACTGCCGATTTAAAAAGCTTGCTTTGTACTTAATATGTACAATACATTATGCAAATATAAATGATTCATCCTGCTTTCACAGAATTTCATAGTTAGTACTCTTAGCAAATTTTCTTGAGGTTTGGAACATGCACACAAGTCATTCTGGCAAATGATTTTTTCTGTCAATATAAACCAGGGCCAGGTAGAAACATTTGTCATTATTCACAACGAAGCACTTTTACTTAAGCAAAGAAAGGTCTAACAACTGAACACCCCTCAGACAAAACTACAGGCAACAAATGTAACCTGAAAGATCTATCTATCTATCAAAAGGGAAAAAAAAAACCAAACCACTTGAAAGGTGTGTTACATCAGTACTGGACCTAACCAGTCATTTGCTTTAAAGCTCTATCAGGAGGAAATTGAACTGAAACACATTTTACATCTGTGCTGATCTATCATTAATAAACAGAAATAATCGCAACTTCCAAATTCTACTCAGAAGTCTCAGACAACATTGTATACCAGGACAAGAAGAAAAGCCCTTCAGAAAGTAACACTATATGAGCACTGATATTTCAAAAGGTGTAAAAAAAAAAAAAAAATAGTAGAGTCAAAGAAAAACTTTAAGAATGGCATAACAGGAATTCTTTAGAGTCAGAAAGAAACATTTAGACAAAAAGAAATAATTTAATTATCAAAATAAATATCTTAACTGCAAGAGATTTCAAGATTTACAAATCACAACAATACAGAATACCTGTCTGAATTAGAACCAGAGAAGAGAAAACCCTCGAGACGATTCTTTAGAGAACAATTCTCTATTTGCGATAAAGGTGTTTAAAAGAATTCTTCCCCATCTGAAATTCTGTGTAGAAATAGATACATTACATACTCACCACAAATAAATTCCAAGATCGTCCACATGTGTTGAAGCTAGAAAATCTCCTGTAGGAGACATAGTAAGGCTCACAGCTGCAGAGTCTACCAAAAAACAATCTATGAGGCTAAGGAAAGAAAACACAACAAAGAAATTCTCAGCAAGATGAACTTGTTTATCTATGCATATCTGAATTACAGCACAAATATGACTGAATGCAAGCAGGACACTGGAAGCATATATACAAACTAGCATATCAGAAGTATTCAAATACGACATATAAACTTAGCAAATGAACAGCACTGTGCAACAAACCACTCACCTCTATAAAATTCTCTAAAATCAGCTAAAGCTGGTACATTTATGCTTAGACATCCACATTCTGTGGAAAACACGATGAACCATCTGTCCACATTCAACTCTTATGCCTAACACTAACCTTTTTAGCGGCCATAAATTTCATACTTCTAATCAGCCCCATGCTGCTCTGCCGTTAATTGTCAATTCCCTCTCTCAAGATACTTCATATACACCTGATTAACACTAGGGTCTAATGTTCCTAAAGTAAAGAATGAACTGTACGCTGCAAAATTTGATTATCTGCAACAGTTTGTTTTGACATTACCGTATCTTCAGTGTGATACACCATTCCTTGATCTTTCCTTTCACTACTACAGAAAACTGAAAAACCACACATAAAAAGAAAGCTAAAATATTCAATAGTATGTGACTATTTTAACAATAAGTCACTTCTGAGTTCTGGATGATGCACACCCTAGTAGACTTCCACTCAAGCCTGGGTTCATAGCACTGCTTGTCACTTGTTGAGGTATAAAGTTCAGTTACTCCAAATTGTAAGAAGCAGTTGAGTTTGACAAATAGTTCATTGAGAGAAACAAAAAGAACAAATGGAGATCTTGAATACTTTGTTCTTGTTTACAGACCAAAAACAAAAGCAAAATGAGGAGTGATGAGAGCAGCTAGTTCTACAATCCTGTTCTGTTCACTAACCACAGAAACAAATACTGATGTAACAAAGCAGTTTAAAATGTAAAATGTTGTGGGCATGTATTTTCTTAGATACTGAGCACTCCTGTGATGGTTTGACAAACCATGTTAAAAATAAAAGCCGTATTTTTCCCTGAATGGAATGTTTTATTCCTTCTGCATGCTGTTAGATGCATGTTACAAGTAAAAAGTAATCAGGTTAAGAGTCACATCTTTCATCACTTTCAACATAAAATATAYAAACACTAAATCCATAAATGCCAGAATATGTATCAGTTACACTGACACATTTTGCACAGAGCACAATGGCTACAAAATTTACCATAAATACTGTTTTTAGTTTCAAAGCCATCCTTTTACCACAATCTTTATCAGTAACTGAGAAACACTCTTCAATAAAACAACCATAAGGAACAACTGCAAAACAAACTTAACATTAAATTAAATTTTTCTACTTACTGAATTTAAATCATGATTAAAATTACAGACTTGGGAGGGGGGGATCAATCCACTATAAGACAATGAGAGACATGCTTGTAATTTTTACACAAAATGTACAGTAATTGCTAAATGAATCCTGCCTGGGAGCTGAAGGCATTCACCTTTACACTTCCTGCCTAACTGCAAAAGTAAGACAATGGAAAGTATAAGATTGCTGAGCTCACAATATCAACACGTTTCTTACACCATTCTGTCTCAAGTACTCCATCCAAACTATAAACAGTCAGCTTGTACCCTTGATTCCTTAATTTGTCTATGGAACCTGCACTGCAGAAGGAAAAATTTGCACAATGAGAAGGTTCCTGCTTGTAACTTTCTCTACACAAATCGGTAATTTTTTTCCCAATTCTCAAAAAGCCCTACATAAAAACCATGCACTAGGAATACTTACATTATGTAAGGACTCTTAAGGAGCATTCCCACGTAAAAACAGATGTTCAGTAAGTAAATGGTATGACATCTGTTAAAGTCGGTTGGTATTTTTCGTAATGTAGGACTTATGTCATCTAAAAGCATGTTTTCCATCCTTTTGTAAGGACCATATCAAAGCTGAGTCTTTAGAACGCAGTTTATATAATTCGGTTCTTCTATTTATGAGCAAATACACCACAGTAGAAATAAATCAAGCATCTGGCTTTTTATTAAAAGCTGTTCTTCCTTCTCAATACACTCCTCTGCCTATACTTACGGGAAAACCTTTCCTTTAAATTCTGGAAGAACAATTTAACCTAATTACTTTCAAAAACAGGGTTTGTCATATACCTGCCTAGATTTCAGCTTGACCAGAATTTCTTGCAGCTACTTAAAGAGACAAAATATTAGCTTATGTGTCACATGCAAACATGAACTACTGTTAGATTACTTTTAAAAAACAGTATGAATGCATTCTTACTGCAAAGTGTTATGCTATTAAAGAAATGAAAGATAGAAGTAACATTTCTGAAGTTTTATAATTAATGCCGCAATTTTTTGTCAGCATATCATTTTGGAAGGGAAAGATGCTTAGAAAGAGGAAGTCCAAACAGAGTGTTAATTTCCCTCCTATTTACACTGGAAAGAAGACAGTTACTGTCCATCCTGTCCCATTTTAGACTAGTGTCATTCATCATGTAAGAATAGGTCAATTGTTTGTTCAGATTCAACACATTTTTTGTAGTAAAATGAAAACTTTTACAGTATACAAAATTATTTACCAAACCACATCAACAAAAGTAATCAACCCAAATGAAACCATTCAGTCCCAAGTATGACCAGAGCTGCACACTGCATAGCACTACTTTAAACTACCAAAAAAAAAAAAAACCAAACAAAAAAATCATCTATCTGATGTGCTGCTAAAAGAATGCAGTGGCAGAACTCAGTTACTTTTCGGCCTGTTTTTTCTGGGCTCCTGAACTTTTTGTGTGTACTTGTGTACTACTTGGCCAAATTTCATTCTGGGAGAAGACTACTCACAGTGGATCATAAAAGAGTATTTTCGGCATTTGCAAGCATGCACAAATGAAAAATATAACTGAAGTAATGCCTTACTGTGTTGCTAAAATGAATCTAAGTGAGAACAGGCTTCTATTTACAAAATGAACTGGAGTACTGCATCCAACCCTGAGGCCGCCAGCACAAGATAGACATGAAATTAGAGCAGGTCCAAGAAAATAATCAGAGGGCTGGAACACATTTCCTATGAAGAAAGGCTGAGAGAGTTGGGGTTGTCCACCCTGAAGAACAGAAGGCTCCAGGGAGACCTTCTTGTGGCCTTTCAATATGTAAAGGGGGCTTATAAGAAAGACTGAGATTTTTTAACAGGGCCTGTAGTGACAGGACATGGGGCAACAGTTTTGAACTGAAAGGGGCTAGGTTTAGATTAGATATAAGGAAGAAATTTTTTACAATGAGGGTGGCGAGACACTGGAACAGGTTGCCCAGAGAAGTTGTGGATGGCCCATCACTGAAAGTGTTCAAGGTCAGGTTAGACAGGGCTTTGAGCAACCTGATCTAGTGAAAGATGTCCCTGTCCATGGCAGGGCGGTTGGACTAGATCTTTGAAGGTCGCTTCTAACTCAAACCATTCTATGATTCTATGAATACTTCAGCGAAGTATATCACGAAGCAATTCACCTTAAGCAACCTCTTGCCATTTAGATTATTGTGCTGCTTCCAAAGAACAAATTCACACTCATTGACACAACATGAGAACTCCAGGTTTCATCATCAGATCTTCAGGACATTGTTATTCTGTATACCCAGAAAAAGGCACATATTGCTTGCATTGCACACAACTAAAATACTGGGTACTGAGTTGTTACACCATGTACAACTTCGAATATCACATAGTACAGGTTAGTGACAGATAATCAAGCCAGAAGGCTTTTTGCCACTTAACAGACAGAAAGGGGATTATAATAAATTTCTGCACTATGTTTTTAAACTGACTCACCATCCAGAGGGAAGGTCCCAAGTCTTAATGTTACAGTCCATTGATGAAGTTATTAGCCAACGACCATCAGGACTGAAAGTCTAAAATAAAACAGTCAATTTAATGGCACAACTGACAAGTCAGTCCCTACAGTAGGTCCTGTTTTACACAGTTCAAGATTAGATTGCTCCCTAACACCAGGATGAAATAGTCTGGTGGCCATAAAACAAAACTGACACCACCTTACTGAAAGCGAGAAAAGGACAAAAATGGAAGCTATTTCAGAACAGGTTTAAATATATGACATAGGATACATCTGGCTGTTACTAAAAGCACTTTGGTCCTTATTTTTACGCTAATGATGGAAACCACTGAGCATAAAACTGAAGAAATCAAATAAATACTTACTTACTAGCACTTAGTTGAAATAGAATTAAATCAGAAGCTAAAAACTATTTCAAGCACTATTACACAAGATGTAAAATAAGCAATTATCAGTGCGTTGCATAATCTCAGATCTGTTTACACCTTTTATTTACCTGGCATATCTTTTCTATATATACAGTTAAGACTGTTGCACAATTTTGCTCTTCAACGTGGCTTTCATTATTCCTAATGCTTTGCTTTGTTGAACTCAAAATTAGCTTGTTGCAAAGTTATAGTAAAATCCCAAAGCACACTAAAAATACACGGCCATTCGAACACTATAGATTTTAAATTGAAAACTAACACGGCCAAAACTGCTGTAGAGCTGAACTACAACATTACTATTCACAGCTGAACATAATACTCAGTGACTTAATATATGCAAAGAAATCCACCATCTTTAAAATGAATTAGGTATTTGTATATGTCACCTGTTACAGAAAATGAGTTAACAATTACCATGTCATTAATCCGTCCATGGTGTCCTGAGAATGTCCTGATAATCTTCCTGGTTTCTATATCCAAAACACTAATACTGAAGTCATCAAAGGCAATTCCCAGAATACCACTGCCAAGAATCATTAGCACATATGATAGTGAATACTTGAGAGACAAAAAATAAAAACAACATCCTAACATTGCTCCAAAAATCTTTTATCCTGAGATAATCTCAGATAAACAGTATTACATTCTTTCAGTCTAATAAAATGTCTTCTAGTCATTTTCTTTTGCCCACTAGTAGTCAGTTGTATTTCAAAGCATCAGAAATTTAAACTTTATTAGAATATTTGGTTGCCATCCTAGACTTAGGTACTTAGAGCAAAACAATACGCATATGAAATAGCTTCAGTTTCTTACCTGTCTCTGTGAAGCAGAATTCCACTTGGAGAAGAAGAAAGCTCAGTGGAGTAAACTAGATCTTTAGTTTTGAATTTCCAAAATTTAATTAATCCTTCACTACCAGCTGTGATTATTAGTTGGTTTAATCCATCCACTGCTACCCCTCTAACGGCCCCCTCATGTGCTGCAAATCAAGGGAAAAGAAAGTTTTATTTCATAATTTAAACAGAGCATAGAAATCAGCAGAATGCCAAGCACTATTCTGTATGTCTTTGCCTAACTACACGAAATGAGCAGTAAGCTTGTGACAAACAATTCCAAAGCCACCTGACAAGACTGCTTGAATATTAGAAGTTTCTTTATCAGTACAGAAACCAAATTGCTTTCAAGTAAGCACCTAGAATACAATACAAAAGTTGTGAGTAATTGAAGCTGACTATTAGCTTTTATTTCTGCTTTCAGTTTATGGGGCTTTTTTTGAACGTGAGATTTGAGGGACTTTTTGAATCACTTATGGAATGCCTCCAGGGGGCCCGACCACTCCAGACAAAATTTACAGCTTCAGTTCTGGCACAAAGTCTGGGAGTTTTACTAGGCTACTTTACACTGCAGTGTAAAGATAAGGCATAGCTCCTCTGGTTTTGGATCAATTTTATTTCTTAATCTATGCCTCGGGCTACTGGCCCGTAACCAAACTTATAAAATGCATCCCACTACCAAGCAATGATGTTATTAGGAAAACACTTCATGTTTGCTATGCTAGATGGCTTTTAGAAACCCAGTAAGGTTTAAGGCTTCATCAGGACTTTTTCCTTGTTTCTACAACAAAAAAATTCAGATCATGGGGCCCTATTATAAATTGCAGACTTACAAAGCAACAGCAAAGATACACAAGGATACATGACATGAAATATATAGGTACGCAACCATTAAAAGGAAGAGTCTGAACACTGTCACTTACATTAAGTCCTAAGTTTGCAGCTGGGTAATTGAAAATAATAGCATACACAAAGAACTGGACTTGCTTAGTATTTCAATTTCCCATGCATGTAAAGTATTCTTTCATTTTTAAGCAGGGAGCACAAAACAGATGGGAAAATTTATCTCAGAGATAGAACCCTACAACAAGAAGCCAAGTACTGGAAATGTGATTATCTCAAGAAGAGCTGAGGCCGGAGGATCTCATTTTAGTGCTAACCATTTTGGTAACTGACAATTTTGTGTCAAATAAAACCAAACACATGCTAACATCAGAGCTGTTAGCAGGGATCCTGTCCTTCAGAGTAGGTTTCAAATTACTTCTGATTACAGTGCAAGATAGGACAGTGTAGGGTAATTAGAGAAACCGAAAAGATTCCCAAACTCAACTCAGAAGCTACGTTAAGTTTCCTAGATGATAGAACACCCAGTTGTTGCTGTTCTGTTAAAAGTCAGTATTTTAAAAGCGTAGCAATTCTTACCTCTTTCTTTGCCATAACGCCCTCTGTGAATGCCAGACTGCATGTTATACACATCTACCCATCCAGTTGACAGCCCAATTACAGCAAAGTTCCCACATGAGGTAATGTCAACTGCCTTTCAAGGGGAAAAAAACCAGAACACCTATGAAAACAATTCTTTAAGTGTACACCTAATTAGCAAAGTTGTTAGAAGATATATAACGTTATCAGGAATACAAAATACTAATTATGTTTTTATTAGACTTCTTCAAGGAAAACTGCACAGAACAAACAAGAGATTACATATCAAAAAGTAGAGAGGAGCTCTTAAAATAAGCAAATAGTCAACAAGTCATAAATACGGCAGTGCATGCTTATGAAGGATAATGAAATACTGACTTAGTGACATCCATCAGAAGTCATATCTAATAATATCAACACTGTAACCTAAATGACTAACCTATATAATTAAGACATCCACAAATTCAATCCCTAAGATACAGTCCAAGCATGCTGACTGCATGCTTCTTTTAATGCCCATATGGCCAACAGCACCCCAAAATAGGGTAAGTTCACAGAGTTTAAATAGTAAGAAACAAAGAAACAATGGTCTAGAGGTCTTTGAAAAGATACAGTCCAAAGCATCTAGTAGTTAAAATAAAACCAGGTATTTATAACTGAACTGCTCTTGTCTACCACTTAACTACTAAGCATAAGGTCGGAAAAACAATTTGTCACAAGATACAGTAGTAGCATGAACGCCTAGCACATGAAGTATGCCACAGTAACTACTTGTCTTGCAAGCTCGTAAGCCTCAGTAAACATCTCTTTCATTGAGTGTTTGACTTTCACTGTGTCCAGCTCAAGTTGTAAGGCATTTTAGAGGGAATATCCTGCCTGCAATTTGGAAATACTTTTTTCTGGCAATATGGAAAAATGTATCTTCAGCAATTTGCATTCACAGAGCAAGCTTATCATCACAGGCATGCAGTCAACTCTACATCACTATGACAGATTAAAGGTAAACACCAACCACCTATCTGAATCAGAAAATAAAATCTGCACTTAACCTGGATGTTTAAGGAAAAAATGCATATGCAGCATCTTTCTTAAGACTGAATGCATTACAAAACAGCTAGTAGGACACACTGAGCTGGCAGAAAGCACTTTGCAAATCAACTAAAACATGTCTAGATAGTACTTTTTCATTCTAAATATTGCTTCTGTACAAATAGAAATCAAAATAGCATATACTGTAACGCTGAAGAAACATTATCCTAAATAAACTTACTGTTGCATATATATCAATAGGTTTGTGTTTGCTAAATTCTTCTGGCCTCAGTTTATGAGCTCCCATGGAAGTTTTCTGATAGTTCCAGGTTGTACAGGTTATATACCCTTGATGGCAGGCAACAATACTATCCCAGTCACTCTGATGTGCCACTTCTGCAATGTAACATATACTCCTTTTAGAAACAATCATTCTAAAGGCAAATAAGCTCTTCTGATATCGTAAGAAAGAGTATTTTGAAATACTTTTAGGCAGAACAGTTCATATTTAGTGTTCTTGTTGGACAGTCAAAAGGCTACCATTCAAAAAACCACCTGGCAAACTGTTGTGCATATGCTAGTGTAACTAAAATGCTAATAAAACCACAAGCATTTTTTTGGTATGTTATCTTTCATGTCTTTGTATATTTGAGTCTATGCAGCTTGAAAAGCATACCAATCAATCTGTACACATTTCCAGCTGAGTCTTTTAACTGTTTCTTCAGCTGCTGAAGCAGCAGAAGCCACTAGATTAACAACTTAAAGCAGGGTTTAAGAGCTAAGTCTGCTTCACATAGCAAAAGACTTTTCTGCATTTGCAGGAAAATCGTTCCTCAAAAGCTCAGTATCCAAACTTTGTAGTCAAATATGATATGTGGGGATCTAAATAATGAACAAGCTTGCTTTTTATTTTGGAATTTATACATTTAAAAGAATTGAGAGCTTGAAATTGGGTATTTCTAGAACTTCAAGAAATAAAACAACCAGATGGAGAACAAAATGGTTCACTTCACCAAACAAAGACAATATAGCAAAAAAGAAACAACTCTAATTAAAATGTACTTAAACAAATATTTTGTTATATCTCCAAACACATTTAAGGTAGTTCTATTACCTTAAATCAATCAGGCAGGTCTAATATTAATTTAAAAAGTGCATATATATATATACATACACACATATTTGCAACAAGTATGTACAGATAGTCTGTATCACTGAAGTCTGCAAATATAAATACCATATGTAGTCAAACGGCTACACAAAATTGTAAAGCCAAACCTTTCAACATATGAAACAATCAACCATCCTCAGAAGACAAAAGAATAGCTACACTTAAGACAAAACAGGTTTCAAATCTGAAGAGGAGGTCATTAATTTAAAGAAACACATTTTGATGAAGCAAAGATAATTGCAATTCTGCTCCAAAAAGTTAGGTTCACTATTTGCATACTGAATTACAAATCTACAGAGTAATTGAAATTTGACTCTGAAAAGTGACCCAAATAAAGGAATTGGGGAATCAAAATCAACCACTATAACTAAGATTTCCTCAGCTGACAAAGATCTTCATCCCCCCTAATTGCTGGTTCTCCAGCCTGGAATCCCGTGCCGGAGATTTTCAGGCCAAGAGCCAGTTAAACATAAAGATGTTTGAAATAAAATGCTCTTTTCTGAAATAATAAAAAAGTTTACCAAGCAAAATGTCATTTTAAACTGTCACTCAGCAGCTCATGAAGGGCCATAGAATCTCAGTAATCTCATCTGGATACAGCATGGGCTTTCAAAGCAGTAGTGTCTTGAAGGTTAAAAGACAAAATGAAGATATGATGAGCTCTGTAATGTATCTCAAAGACTACTTACCTGAAGCAAAGACTGTAATTGGTGGAAGTGCCATCGTATCAAGCTTAAGACCTTTCTTTTTTGATTTCTTTTTGTTAATTGAACCTTAAAAAAAGAAGTTAAGTGTCTCAATCTCATGGCTAGATCTGAGAATAATGGTTTAAAAAGGATTGTTTACTAAATGTAAAGTTAGAAACTTAGAAAAATTAAACTTAGAGAAATTTGGCTTACATTAACGCAGCATTGCTTTTATCTAGGGTTTGAAGAGCTAAGAACATTAATAGAGTTCCTGTCAAAATTCATGTGATGCTGAGCAAATCACTAGCCTATTACATACACAGATGTACTACTCCACCCATTTGTTCCAGGATCTTGTGCTGACATCCTGAGGCAGAGGTCCCCCATCACAGCTAAAACCATGGTCATACAGACATGACTATATAAAGCAATATATAACACGCAGCCCTTTCAATAACCACAGAGTCAGGAATTTCAGATTTATGCCCAAAGGATATATACCTAATCAATTAGTCTACATCTGTCTATTCAAATCTATCTAAATACATATACATCAATACTTAGATACAGATATTTAAAAATAAGAATTATTTTAGTCTTTCTGAGCCTTGCTCTCTGAACTGTACAAGAAAATGTCCCTTAACCATGGCATTGTGTGGAAGATGGTTTTTTAAATTAAACTCTACACTAAATCAAAGGGACTAAAGTCAAGAAACATGAATTAACTAATAATTTAGACAATTGAATAGAAGGGGAATGGGGTAAAAAGTTGTAATTATGCATGCTGAAATGTCAGCTACTGCTTTACAGATTTGTAATACAAAAGTCATGCCCAACATTTCCCACGGTGAAATAACGTACACTGCCAGGCTACAGAAATTACTTTTCTTAAGCACAAACGAATCTGAGAGTACACTTTATATACATCAGGAAGGACTGAGTTTGCAGAACAACTGAGGCGAATAGTTTTCATACACAGTTAAAGTGAAAATAAGGCCCACCTAATGTTTTAGTTCCTGTTTACACAAATACTTTTCAGGGCTTTTTTCACCAATATTTGTACTTTCACTGAAATACTTACCACGTCCTAAACTTTTATTGAACTTTTCATGCACTGTTGAAAAAGACTGCAATGTTCCATCTTGACCTGACAAAATATTAGCAGAGAGCAGTGAAGGGCAAAAATCAACCTTCTGTTTACTCATAAGCTATCTGAGCAAGAAAAGCAGAAGATAAGCACTAAGAAACCTCAAACACCGTAACAAAGAATTTACTAAAAATTCTGGTCCAAGAAAAAATACAGATACACTACAAGCAGTGGAACTAATGGAGCCTAATTTTCTATGGCCTATATCCCATTCCTACTACTTTGCCTCACACATGATCAGAATGACACCTCTTTTACAGACATCTTCTCCATGTTCAATTCCTCTGTCCACCCTCCTCTCTTCACCACAATATCTAGCTGTTCCCAGCTTTCTATGATTAAAACCTTAAATAAACGGTTACATCCTTCAAATACCTCCATAATATTTCCAAAGCTTTCCCATCACCCCATATACTCCCTCATCAACTGCAATATTCCTTTCTTTATCCTTTGTCTAACCAACACGTGCTGTGGCTGGTTAAGAACTACACCTAGGTTAGCCAGTAAGCTAACCCAAACAAAAATGGCAAAAGTTGAGTTGTCCATCTTTCCTGTAAACCAGGACACTAGTGGGACTTCCCTCCTCTACCCAGTGACCAATGTTCACAGAACTGATAGGAATTTAGTTTAATTTAATAGAGGGACAGAAGGCTCAAATTTGAAACTAGCAAAGAGGTCCACTTTGCGGGGAGATATGGACAAGGCAGAACCAGAAACTATCAGAAAATGAAATTGCACAATGCCTGTAAAATGAAAGGCACTGAGATAATTTTTAAAAATCAGAAGAAACCCAAAACATTTTTACTAGGCCAAACAAGTAAGGCAACAGAAAATTAGTCAAAGTGAACTTAAACAATCTGAAAGACAATGGAACAACTATAGTATTCAAGCAACCTTTCCTTGCTGCTATGCTACAGAAGTAAGGCAGGATGTATATACTGGGAACTGGGAGAAATGTTAAGCTGGATGAAATCCAGTGACATTGGTGAAATTTTATGAAGTTAATTTGTGGAGATGCCTGTTCTAAGGAAACCAGTAGCACTTGAAAGGCACCCCACAGCATTGCTACCTCATTTCTGTTTCACGAAGTTTTACCACTGGTTCAGAAAGGAAGGTAGAGTGTCAGTCTCCTTACACTGCAGATACATCAGATCTCAAAGCTTGAGACCCTTTTCACTTTAGTGGTTGCCTCTGTGCCCTCTCCATATGTTTCAGTACAGTTAACAAAGCAGTAAACTGCAAAAGCAAATGAGAGGATTTGTTAAGCAACTCTTGATTGTTACTCTGGTTCATCTGGTGTGAGCTGAACTACTGTCAAGTAACTAGTTACTTGAATCCAAGTTACTAGCTGGACAACCAGCAAGAGATTTTAGCACAGGTGGTTTTAACACAGCGTATTGCGTGCCGTATTAGGTGTAACATTCATCAAAATGTAGTGTAGTGTTTTCAAACGTTGCCCATGTAGACAACTTCATTACTTCAGAGGAATCAAAGATTAGGTGAAGAATCTCTATCATTCCATTACTGAAGTGTTCTGGGCCACAAAACAGTCTGATCTAGCACTTAATTTCCTAAGGGGTCTACTTATAGATTTCTAAATATGCTAGTTTCTAAGGAAGGGTAGTCACTTACCCATGTTTACACTTTTAGATTATATATCTTGGTAACAAACAACCTTGGGAATACATATTACAGACACAATTGAGCTGTAACAAATTACAAAGGCATTGCAACCCACAAAGCTTGCTCAAACTAGTGGGAAAAGTGGAGTGGCTCCTCTAAGTTACTAAAAAGTAAAGGAAAAGGAAAGCTGCCTGTCGGAAAAGGACCTGGGGGTGCTGGTTGACAGCCGGCTGAATATGAGCCAGCAGTGTGCCCAGGTGGCCAAGAAGGCCAACGGCATCCTGGCCTGGATCAGAAATAGTGTGGCCAGCAGGAGTAGGGAAGTGATTGTCCCCCTGTACTCGGCACTGGTGAGGCCCCACCTTGAATACTGTGTTCAGTTTTGGGCCCCTCACTACAAGAAGGACATTGAGGTGCTGGAGTGCATCCAGAGGAGGGCAACGAAGCTGGTGAAGGGTCTGGAGAACAAGTCTTACGAGGAGCAGCTGAAGGAACTGGGACTGTTTAGTCTGGAGAAGAGAAGGCTCAGGGGAGACCTTATCGCCCTCTACAACTACCTGAAAGGAGGTTGCAGCGAGGTGGGTGTTGGTCTCTTCTGCCAAGYAACTAGCGATAGGACGAGAGGAAATGGCCTCAAGTTGCGCCAGGGGAGGTTTAGATTGGACCTGAGGAAAAATGTCTYTACTGAAAGAGTGGTTAAGCATTGGAACAGGCTGCCCAGGGAAGTGGTGGAGTCACCATCCCTGGAAGTATTTAAAAGACGTGTAGATGAGGCGCTTAGGGACATGGTTTAGTGGGCATGGTGGTGTTGGGTTGACGGTTGGACTTGATGATCTTAGAGGTCTTTTCCAACCTTAATGATTCTATGATTCTATAAATGCATTATGCTGCTTATTCTTCCCCTGTCACAACAGAATTTCCCTAGTTGTTACAGGTTTTCATTTTGACCAGCTCATAGTTCCTTAGGAGATAATGAAACCATTTTTATTCAAACATATAAATACGGATGACAGAAGCAGCTCCTAAGCTTTTCTCTTTGTAACTACTTTTCAGCCTACCCGCTGATATGCATTCCTCTAGGGAAACAGTGAAACAGTTTGATACAGTAATAAATGATACTGTCTACACTAATCACTTACTATGTTTCATAAATACACATACATAACACATGAAATATAATCTATTGTATTAATAAACAAAGACACTTAGCTCTGCATGTTTTCTTTATCACAGCAGGAAATCAGACTGAAGAGTAAGAATGAGAATTCATACCTGCACTAAGAATTTGCTCTCCATTTTGCCCATGGTATCTGATTTTTGTTGGTGGTGCACTATGTCCCATTCGGCTTCTCAATACACGTCCTGTACCACCAGGTCCATCAAAAATCCACACCTGCCTCCCAAAAAAAAAGCAGAAAAACGAAGCTGGTAAGCATTGCACTGCCAATAATCACACCTCTTGGCAGTGGAACAGGCTTAGCTGGGCGCTGGTGCAGCAAACTTCACACACTGGCTTTCATCCTTGATCCTAAAACTCTGGAAGTTTCCACCAGGGCAGCTGATTGTTTCCCGCTGTTCATTCTGCCCCTCCACCAAAGGCTAAGGGCATCAGAGAACACACAGCACAAGCGACTTTTATCAACAGGAACTGCTCATGTCCCAGAACATTATAAAAATAGATCCAAGATTTAAGATAGTGCAGCAGGTTATAAAGTGTCGTTCTAGAAAAGTGGATCCAAAGCTTTGTTCTGCAAGGCTATCGTGAAGCAATAAATGAAGCAATGACATCATGGTAGCAAATCCTAAAACTGTCCCACTACAGATCAACTGAGAGCCAGCAACTTCAGTAACCTGAGTTTTGCTGTATTTGTTTCATTTGAGAACTGCTACTTCAATCCAAACTAAACATTTACACTTTGGAGGACTACAAGAGAAAAAAAACGTAACAGCAGACAGCAGCAGCTATTGTAACTTACCCGTATAGCATTATCAGCACCATTAGTAATAAGAAGTGGCTCTCCAGGGACAAACGACATACCAGCTATTGCTGTGGAATGGGCATCTTGCATCTGACACATTAGTTTCTTCTCTTCTAGATCCCACAAAGCAATGTGTCCAACTGGGCTACCAGCTGCCATTACTGGGTGTCCGTCTGCTCAAAAAAAAAAAAAAAAGTTCAAAAAGTTTGCTTATCGACATTCAGCTCATCCTTACTGACTTTTTGCATCTTAAAACTGATGCAAGAAAAGGCTACAATCACAAGAAAAAAAATTCTCAAGCTGATTCTAAAAATAAGATATATTTTAATTGAAATATTCTAGTATTCAAACAGAAAAGAAACAAAATTCATCGATAATAAAAACAGGATTTTTTTCGTATCAGATAGCAACAAATATATCTAAATCCAGCAGCCGATGCTAGAGGTTTTGCTTGAAAGCACAAGATATACTGTACCTGTACCATTTTCAAAAGTTACTCTATAGCCCAGATTCTTCCCCAAACTTATTAGCCTTCACACTTCAGGATGTGAGAGCTACTGTATCACCACTCTAGAAGTTATCAGTCCTTTTTTTTAAATCCTCTTAAGTTTTTGGCTCAACAGCTTGCAAAAATAAATTCCTGAAGTTGATTACATGTTTATTTAATCATTCTAAGCAATACTTAAAATCTCAATTCACAGAACTTCTAATTTTGTTCTATTTACTCTATCCTGTCTAATATTAAGGCGATAAATACATCATACCAACTTCTAAAAACATACTACAAATATTCAAGTAAGTTTTAAAACTTATCATATCAAGATAAAATTCCACCAAATATCCTGCATAACTGGTAACTAATCTTTTCGCTCCAACAAAAGAAAAAGCCGATTTCCAATTTGCAATTACACACATCATAGATAACTAAACCAGACAAGCCTAGGGTTTTCTTTTTCAGTAAAGCTTCACAGATATGGAAATTTGCCAAGTTCATTTTAATTTAAATGAAGAGCACTTTACTCAAAGACTAAAATGAGTACATGAGTTCAAAACCAGGTTATATTTACACTAAATTGCCTAACTATAAAGACAGGAAGGGAGAGAGATTAGAGAATGTCTGAAAGCCACACATTCAAGCAGGCAATGGAAGTTAACATTCTGAGTTAAATTGCTGACACAAAAAGGCACTCTTTCCACTTCTCACAAGTCTTTCCACAACTCTCTCCAGTAGCATTTTTCCTTACCAGGGTCTGCATCAATCTATATTCTGCTAAGATTTTCAAGTTTGTCTTATTCAAATGAGAGATTAGATGCAGTATCAACAGCTCTGCAGGCAGGATCAACATTAAAGTAACTAGCTTTAGGAATTAGTACATGCTCGTTAGACAAAAAAAAAAGCTGTGAATATAAACTGTTCCCCAGTAACATCCATTCAGTAGTCACACAACTATTAACATTCTAACTTTGTTTTGGAGGGGGAAGACACTACTGAGAAGTAGGTTTGGATACTAACTTACAGTGTACTGATTACCATGCACTAACTCTGGTAAATGTGTACTGTGCTAGCTCTTGGCACATTGTAAACATAAACTATCTCACTTTTCTTTGAAAAAGGAGTACTGTATGTCACACTTCCTGTGCACTGAGTCAGTACACAAGAAAATGTGCAAAGATTAAAAAAAAACATAAAACAACCAGTATGACGAAGAGGCATGATCTCCCTTACTTATTGGTAACTTTTCTAGATTATCTGCAGTCTTTGAAAACTAAAACTCTCAGCCCAAATTTTGATTTTGAAATGCTTTATCAGAACATATTTTCCTAGCTTCCACTTAGTTTTAGTGATTTTACACATATTTTCACTAAAAATGCTAAGACTTACCCGTACGAAAAGATATTGCTGTGATGGGACCCCAGTCTTGTTGAAATTTCATCAGAGTTTCATCAAACTTAATGTTATGTAGAATAATATGACCAGATACAAGACCAACTGCAACAACATCCACTGCTGGAGCCTGCAAGAAAAATTGAACGGCAACTGAAATAAAAAAGGAAAAGCTTGTTGCTACACTACTAATACCAATACCTACAAGACAATGTATCTAAGTCCAGGACAAATAATGAAGAAACAAATAAGGCATCTCGCATGAGATCTTCTATCTGTATTACCTTAATGCACAACCGAATATCTGATACATCTAAACAAAAAATGAGACATGCAAGATTTTGCGCTTAGTCTCCACTGGATGAAATAAGTCTGCTTCCAGAACCTGGAACTCCTTTGAAAAACACCTCATTTTAAGTTTTCATTAGTTCTGGTAGACCATTACACACCCTGCCACGCATCCCCATATTTACAGGTTTTATCCAGGACAACTGCAGACCACTTTCAAAGCTGTCATCAATGCTACCAGTAAGTTTTCATTAATTTTTGTATCTACAAAAATACAGCAAATACAATTACAAAATCTTTTCTTGAATCAGCAAAATCTACATTTTACTAACCTCCAAAGCAAGATAAATGTAGCAAAAAGCTACCAGTGCAACAGAAGTTACATGATACACATGCATCTTGCAAACAAACTGTTTCTGTGAATTCATTACATCATACAGTGAATAAAGACTACAGACGTCATGAACACAAAACAGCTAAGCCGCTAAATGCAACAGAACTAGGACTAGAGGAAGGGCAGATAATAAGCCTTCAAGTCTACCTCTTTTCAATGTCTAAAATGCTCAAGAGAGGGTTATTAAAATTACCTGAGAGAATACAAGTCATCTTTATTGCTGTAATTTTAAACGATATTTTGCCTGCTATTCTTGACCGGTTATGTAAGAAAATAAGATACCAAAAATACTAACTTGTTCAAGAGTTGTGACCGCTAAGTGCCATCCTGGAAACGAGTATAAGAGTTTGCTGGAAAACAAACAAACAAAAAACATAAATCAATTAACCCTTGGGGATTTTCCACAACAAAATGGATGCTTCAGATGCACCTACACAGAAATGTACATCAGCTCTCTGTCCTTATAAATCAGTTAAAAGGAAAAAAAAAAAAAAAACTGTGATACTAATAAGTAAGGTTAAGAATAAAACCTATAGTTAATTTTTATTGAAAAAGTAAGTGTCATGCATAAATACCTCAAAGGTGACATAATTATGTAACATGAATAGGAAGGAAGACCCCTTCTATGCCAGTTGCTCCCCATGCATTTCTGCTCTAAACACACCTCTTCACAGTTCTTAACATCAACATAAAAAGCCAGTCATGGTCCAACTTCTAGTAAGAACAAATCCTTCATTTGCAGAGTAACTTCCCTAAATGAAGACACTAACGCATATTACAAGCACACCCCATCTTGTTTCCTTCAGAAATGGTAACAGCCAAAATGTGAAGCAGGACTGTTCACTGACAAGGCAGTCATGTGGTACCTATTAAGGGTGAAATTATGAAGACAGTATTTAAGAACAGACATGATTAAAAAACTATTCCATCACCACAGATCTAGGTTGTCATTCTTAGAAGACTGCTAGCAGCCACATATTACCACCTCTCACTTTCCTTTCTTGCCAAAGATCATCAAACTTTCCCCTCAGTTCTTCCAATTTATTTTTTTGTCTAATTGTGCCCATACCTATCTACAAAATAATCTATGTAGGGAACAAACAGTCAAAAATAGAAATTGCTTAACCCAGCAACATTGCTAAAAGAGCAGTAACAGTCGCATAAGTTTTTACACAATTAAAAGAGAAACTAAGCCATCTAAGGAAGACTTTTTGTCATCCAGGATGTACTGCATCTCAGATGCTGCGACAGGCATTGAAGAGATGTAACAGTACTGTGAGTAGAGACATTTACTTTTCTGTATTTTTAGGTTATTCCTATTTCCTGATTTACATAGCATATGCAGCATCTCCAAAACATTAGAATATGAAACAAAAAAATTAGCAGTGATATCACTGAAAGTATACAGTAGTTATGAGAATAAAACATTGAACTATACAAGCTGAGTTAACACCTATTTGCAGCATGTACACTAACATGCAGGGAAGTTCACTGTAGGTGTAACTTTCACGAGTCAGAAAAGCAGCTGATCGTTGTAGGCATGAAATATGCCATTATGAACGGTGCTCTACCGGGATACGCTCAGAGACGACGACATGTCTACACATCTCTTATTTGAGTATGAGCATCAAATGCTAGTAATTACCTCCACACTACCTGCCAGCACTTCCTTGGACCCACAACAACCAAAAAATTAAGCTTGGAAGAAGGGAGGCAGAAGGCCTGAACATGCATTTAATATTAATTATTTTCAGGAGAAAGCTATGTGATTCCAAGAAATTAAAAAAAAAAAAAAAACAACAAAACAACTAATTAGAAAAATTCCTAAACAATCCTTGACATTTTGCAGGGAGAGTAAACAACACGCAACTTGAAAGGCATCAGCGTTTAGGGAGCAGCAGCATTCTTTGTTCCTGGAGACAGACCAACTGAAAACTTGTGCCAAAGGACTCAGTAAAAGATTCCATGTTCAAAACCTACTTAAAAGTATTATTTGTTGCATATGAAACTACTTGGAGCATGAAGTATATTCAAGTTACTAAGAATCTTACTTGGATCTTATATTCCATAGCTGCAAGCTCCCTTGTTCACTCCCAAGGAGAATTTTATTCAAATAGGTGCTGGGATGCAGAATTGCAGAAACTGCAAAAGTGGCCTTATCAAAATCCACTTGAAGATACTCCTCTGCAAAAAAGTAAGAAACAATGTCAGCATGGCTACCCCTACAAATCTGCAGGCTTGTCATCCCTCGGCAAATATGAAGGTGGACTGATGTTTACTTTGTACAAATCCCATGACTGGTGTTTCTTGCATTAAAGGATTAGCTAACATTTAACAGGACAGGCTAAACTTGTTTACATTATAACATCTGTTGGCTTGAAGGTATATTTTTTCCCTATAAGCCTCACTAGCACAACAATGCTGGCAAAACTGTAGTGATTTATATCTTTCTGAAGGATTCCTGCTCCTGCCTGAGCAAAACACCTCATCTGATTAACATGTCCTTTGTTTGTTATAGCAACTTCAAATCTCTAAAGCCTGTCTGCAGCCACTTTCGAGACCCAGCATCCAGGGAATGACATTGGTCACACCAATGAGAATGCTTTCTAAAGAAAAAAGTCCAGGGCACTGAAGCAGGATTTCATAAGGCACTTTACAATGGCATGAGAAGACGCTGACACAACCAAAAGAYTATTCGTAAGAATTTAGTCTTCCCCAGACTGGTAAATATCAAGGAACTACAGGATTTCAGAGATGGTGCCAAAGCTGCTGTACCAGAGTCTTTACCAGAAAATGTAACACTAAAATGCAATTTCCGTATAAGCATATCTCTTTACACCTATATGGAACCTTACTGGGTCTCTGCATGTGGTGCAGGATCCATTCATGAAAAATTATTGCAGGATTAGGACTTCAGATTACTGTTTAAGTAGCACTATCACTTAAGGATTTTTTTCTAAGAATAAACTACTTCTGAACATGCGCATTTAAAAAAAACTTTTTTAAAAATTACTGAATGTTTAACAATGCTATCCTATAAAGTAGTAACAAAAATAAAGTGTCTCTCACCTTCTGACTGTATATTCCAAACAATAAGAACATTATCAACATCCACAGAGATGACATGATCACCAAAAGGCTGCAGAAGGTGTACCCTTGCCTTGTGACCTTCATAGGTATGAACCACCTATAATTTCAAAATACAAATGTTTTCAGTATAAGCTGTTCAGGTAGCATATCATGTTAACATAATACTTGAGGACAGCTAACACATCAGCAACAAGTTTAGATAATATACATGGAAAGGCCACATAACTTTAAGTGGAAGATACATAATTTTCTCTGATATTTAAAACTGTTGGCAGAAATATTTTAACTAAATATTTTTAATTATTTGGTTTAATTTTAATTCATTTATGTGACTTAACAATTTATTTTTTATTTTTAAGTAACCACTTAATTATTATAATTAATACATAAAACACAGGTCAGCCATTACAGAATTTCCTCTTACATTCTCTTATTTTAAGCTTTTTATTCCTCCTCCTACAGTTTTTGTTTCCCTAAAATTGAAGGTACTAAACATCTACGGAAATAAGACATTTGTAGAAAATTAACTGTCTTGAAAACACAAACACTACACAACTGTTTTGTACTACTAAGCAATAAGTAAACTAATAAAAACCTCTTTGTTCCTGGCAAAAGCATGGAGAATATTGTCGTATGAAGCAAATATCAACATGCGGTCTGCTGCCAAACATGTAATGTCTTGTGGCAAAGCATTACCTGTTAATCAAACAGAAGAAAAGTTCAACAAGTTTCAGTTCGTAACAAAAGAGAAAGCCTGACAGTGTATTTATTTAGCATGGTGACCCACCAAGAAAGCTCTCCTGTTGAACGTTCTGTTGAATTTCTTAGAGAAATGCACACATTTCAGATAAATGCAAATATTACCATAAATAACATCACACTGGTAACAACAACATAAGTAACATCAGATTGATAGATCACAAGGTGGTTCTTTTGAAAAACACTTAATAATAAATTACTGAATTATCACTGTAAGTAAAGGCACACGTTAGTTTCGTGAGGTCTTATAAAGAAGTTACCCCAACATAACACTTCTGTGGACTGTCAGAGCCCCACAGCCCACTGGACTGGAAACACAGATGATAAATCAAAGTCTCGGCATTAGCAACGCCTATTAGGTTAAGCCATTCTGCACACCTGGAAGCTAGTGACCCACTCCTGCACCCGTTTCCCGATTACAACTGAAGGCACTGAGAATTTACTGCTCTAAGAATACATCTCACTCCCCACCTTGTGACTGGTTTAGAAAGAGTATCTACTATCGTGATCTGCTACTTTACTAGCTGAAATGGTAAGAGTCAAAGCTCCAGACCACATTGAGAAGCTGCTGGTGTGGACCCAAATGGTAGAAAACTGAAAAAAATACTTTAGGGAAAAATTTTCTCCATCTAGGGAAATATAAAAATGCGAATCACAGTGCTTAACGATTGTACAGAGAAACAACAGATCAAAAATCAGTCACTGTGGGAGCGCGCCTATGATACAAACTTACATGATCACACAGCAGCCCCCCCCACAATGTTGCTTTGTATTATGAAGTATTATCAGACACAAAGAATCCTGTACCCTTTGCTGTACTGCAGCACAGCTTCAATGGGAAGAACTAAACTAAGAAAATAAAGAAGGTTGCACTTTATGAGAGGTTTCATTTGTTTGAACACGTTACACATCTTTCCATAGCGCCTCTGAAGTGACTTAGGCCTACAATCAGGTTACAGATACCCAGTACTCCACATGAGCTGTATGCAAATCTGCTTAGGCCAAGACAGTTTTAGGCRCACCCCAATTAAAATGCTCAGAGCACCAAACACATAACATCAATAAACCAACACCACTGCACAGAGGAGCACATCGTTTATTTTTTCAATCACAATTTTGTATGTAAACACCTCAATTCCTCAAAAAGCTTAAATGACTATGTCTGTAAGAAGATGAACTGAATCCACTGAAAAGGATTTCACAGAATATGCAACATTTTTACGATTTTGTAAGCTGAAAACAGAAGTTACATTAACGTGTTTACAGCTGTAACTATTCACTGCTGATCTTCTAAATGTAGTCCCAGTTGTGTGACAGTTTTTTATTCTCAAGTTTATAGGTGCTCTGTTAATGAAAAATATTTTGCTTTATGAGGTCTGCATAAAAACTTTGTGGTATACAGAAGTAAAAAATCTACTTTCCAAGACAGTGTGCATCTCCCTGAATCATCTAAACGTTGGCTGAAAGGGACCTTTGGAAATCATCTAGTTCAACCTCCCACCCAGCTCCTCCCAAAGCTGGATTATCACCAGTACTAATCAGGTTAACTGCAGCTATGCCCAGCTGAGTCTTGAAAACTTCTGGGGAAGGAGATCGCTCAAGCTTTACACTGTACTACAGTTCTCTCTTAGTCAGGGCAATTTTTCCTAACCTCCACTGTGACTCTCTCAAGCTGCAATCTGTGGCTATTGCCCCTTGTTACTCTGTCTACCATTACCACCACAAATTCAGCTCTGCCATCTTCGTAACTGCCCTTCAGGTAATAGGCTGCCTTTACGTATTTTTCCCTTCGCGAGACTAAACAAATCCAGTTACTTCAATGTCTCATACTGTGTGCTGCAGGCCCCTGACACTTCCCTGTTCCTCAGCATCCCTCCCAAAAGAGAAAGGGGAGCAGTGGGAGGGGGAGAACCACACTGGGTATCGCAGTCCAAGTATGGCCTCACCAGCACGAAGTACAGGAGAATAACAGCTTTCCCTGATCTGCTGGCAGCGTTCCTAACGTAGCTCAGTACATGGCTTGCCTTATTCACAGTTACTGCATTGTTGGTCCACGTTCAACCTGGCACCAGCACAGCCCCAGCTCCTTTTCAGCAGGACGCCACACAGCCAGTCAGTTCCTGGCTTGTTCCGTCCCAGGTGCAGGATTCTGCACTTGCCCTCGCTGAACTTGGCGAGGTTTCTGTTGGCCCAGGCCTAGCGTTTTGCAACACCTCCCTGGACTGAAGCTCTGCCACTCCGGATGTCAGCTACTCCTCCTAACATAGTATCGTCTGCAAATTTTTACTAAGAGCGCACACCGCCTCATCACCCAGGCTGTTGGTGAAGGTGCTGAACAACATGGGCCTTGCTGTCGACACCTAGGGTGCTATGCTTTGTTACCAACTGCCAACTGGATGTCAAGCCATTGATTCACACCCTTTGTACCCAGCAGTCCAGCCAATTTTTAACACTCCCTGAAGACTTTTAGTCCCATTCACACCTGTTCTGTTCCTGTAATTATTTTTCTCCTATAACACAGCCTTCTAGTAACCACAAAAACAACAAAAAAAGGGATCTGGAGTTAACAGCTTTATTCACTACTCACTCCTTAAGGCCTAGGGGTGTTCTTCGAAGAACAAGATGACAAGAATAGGAGGTTCACAAGGTATATCCCTAAGTTACAGTTGCAACAGCAGTCTTATTTCCAAATTGATATCCGATACTTCTGAGGCTCCTTTCAACGTATTTCAGTGTAAATATTAGAACATACAATTAATTTTCCATTTTTGAGTTGAGAAGCAAGTGCAGATCTCAGATGTGTGAAAAAAAACCAAACCAAACCAAACAAAAACCAAACAAACCAGGAATGAACAATCTGTGCATACTTACTCACAGCAACAATACCAAGCTTCTTCACCTGCAATGAAAATGTTAAAAAAGGCATTTTTAGTGATTGGTTGGAATGAATTTGCTATAAACAGAAATTCAAAAATCTAGGAACCAACCTAGATGAGGTAAGCAATTTGCATGCCTCACAAGACAGAAAAATTATTCATCTTAGTTTACAACAGTATCTACAGGAAAATCCACAGATAGCAGGTCAAAAGGAATGGGACAATATACTTGCCAAAAGACAACCATTCAGCAACAGTAAGTTGTGCTTCTTGATATACTTTACCCTAACGCACAGAAAACCAAGCACATGTTTAGACACCTTGCAGAGCTTGGGCAAATTTGTTTTCACATCATCTCTGCTTCTACTTTATTTCCACTACAACCACACTATGTTATTATCTTATCTCTGCTCACATAGAATTTGCTTCAGTTACAGTCATCTTTGCCCAATGATGATCATTACTATTTTAGTTCAAAGTCTGTGGAGAAGATTGACAGGAGTGAACACTAAAAGACTACCATAAAGGCAAAGGAAGATCTATGCTGTCTGCACTCTGCTGTTCACTACAATCACTCAATTCAGTTGTTTTGTGTTTCTATACACCGAAAATGCTTTTATCGTACAGCAAGAAGTGAGTCAATATCACAGGCTTTTGTCTTGCAGAACTGAATTACGTTCATCTGCTTCTGTACATGAAAGGTTTTAATACAATCTAATGGATTGCCCCCCAAAACCGTAGCCCTCAAACGCTAAACCGCAGCTATTCAAACTGCAGGTGTGCTTTGGTTTACCTAACAACGAAGGAAAAGCTTCAGCATCTGGGCGCTCCTCTGCCCGATGGATGATGGGCTGCGCTGCACCCGCCAGGACACACAGAAACCCGCCAGGGCTGCCCACACGGCTAAACAAGCCCGTTCTGCCCTGTTTAACCAGCAGCCACCCAGCCACCAGCCCTTCCTCCCAGCCGCCCGCCGGCGAGCAGCGCCGTTGCCGCCGAGGCCTGCTACCGCGGCGCCGCAGCCCTCCTCACACGCTCCCGCCTCATGATAGCGAGGCCAGGGGGGCCGGGGAGGTAAGAGGTGGCGGCCCGGCCCTGCCCCACGCCCGGACGGGTCGCCCCGCGTGGCCCCGGCCTCCCCAAGGCCCAACTCCGGCCAGCGGCGAGGCGGCCTGGCCACCCGGCGGGGGAAGGAGACCAGGGAAAGGAGAGGGGGGCCGGGGGCCGCGTACTCACGTTGTAGGTGTGGACGCTACGCCCGACGGCGGTGGCCAGGTAGAACTCGCGGTGGCGGCCGTGGTAGCGCAGGACGTGCGGGAGGTGGCCGCTGAAACGGCCGAGCACGCGGAAGCCGGCGAAGAGCCCACCGCCCTCACGCGCCATCCTTCCCGCACGCACGCGCCCGCCGTCCGCCCGCAGGAAGTGTCCCCCCTTCCTGCTTCCGGCCAGCCCGCCCGGCACTCCTCCCCCACCCCGGCGTGCGCCGCCGAAAGGGGTCCCCGCGGCGGCCCCAGTTCCGCTACCGGGACGGCGCTGCCCGGCGGCACCGCGGCCAGCCGGCAGGGACGCTGCCCCGCAGCCCCGCTCCGGACGCGGTTTTGCCCGCCGAGGCGCGGAGGGGAGCGTCAGCGCCGCCAACCCGGCGGGCGCGGCGCCAGGCAACCCTCCCCGAGGGCCGCCCGGCGGCCGCCACGGCAGGCAGGGCACCGTCACCCCCGAACGCCCCTACAGATACTGCCCACGGCCACGACTGCTCGTTTTTTCCTTTTATTCTTCTTTTTTCCCCCCCCTTTTCCCTCACAAACCACCAGGCCCGGCTCAGGCTCCGGGTGCGGGGCCGCCCCGCCGCAGAGGCACGCAGCAAGGCAGCGGAGCGCTCGGTGAACCGGCCTCCAGCGGCGCATCCCGGCGGGCGGGGGGGAGGCCACCCGCGCCAACAGCCTCTGTACTTCCGACGGTGTTTGTTTGTTTAATAAATTATATAAAAAACACAACCCGCGGGATGATTTCGTTGCGATGACTGCATGGCGGACAATAAATATTCAGCAAAGTCCGGTGGAGGGGAAAAAATGAAAAGCCACCCCCCAGAGCCACCTATCCCAAATTGATGTAGCTTCTCCACACCGCCATCAGCTCCCGGGCCTTGCTCTCGTCGCACGGGCCTCGGCTCGGCCTCCCGGCGGCGGCGCCCTGCCACCGCACACGCGTTAGCGTCCCGGCGCTGCCCCCGGGCCTCCCCGCGGCAGGGCCGCCCCGCCGCCCCCGCCCCGGACCCGGTCCCGGTCCCGCACCCACCTGTGGCAGCCGGTAGCCGGGGCAGTGCCGCTGCACGACGGAGAGGGTGCTGCCCCACAGCGGCGGCCGCTCGCCGCAGCCCCGCGCCCTCTCCAGGACGCACTCCAGCAGCCGGCCCGCCCGCTCCGCCCGCCGGGAGCCC
>JAYKAV010003283.1:45538-68221 GCA_035582835.1 Phoebastria nigripes
TTGTTTGTTTGTTCGGTTTGGTTTTTTGCATGGAAAGGGAATGCCACCTAGCCGCCGGGGGATGCGTGCACCCGGGCGAACCTCGGACTGCTGCGGGCCCGCCGGCGGGAAGGGCGCGTCCTCGCAGGTGTGAAAATCGAGTTGTAGCTCCTGGAGGGAAACAACAACGGGATGCTCGTTAAAGCCACGGCCCCCAGCGTCGCCGGCTGCCAGCCCGCCTCGGACACCCCGTTATAGACCTCCCTACCGCCCCGGCGCGCCGCCGCCGCCCACTCCCGCGGCCGCGCAGGGTGCGGACAGCTGCGGGAGTCGGGCGGCGGCGGTGCGGGGCAGCCGGTGCTGGGCTGCGCCGGCCGAGCCAGCGGCAGGGCTGCTCGCAAGGTGCGCCGTCCCGAAAGCCGCCGCCTGACCTTCCCGCTAAGCGCCGGCTGGGCGTGTGAACCATCCGCGTAGCTGCTAAACCACTTATCACCTTTGCAACAGTGACACCATCTTCAGCGTCGGTGAAGCATTACACAAGCGACTTTCAGTCCTACGGGTCTGCAAGGCGCCGGGAAGAGTCGGGTAGCGCTCTGGCAGCAGCCGCCCGGGCTCCTGCTCTCCGTCCCTGCCAGTCCCAGCTTCAGCGAAGCACATTTTAGGAAGGTCGCCGGAGGAGAGTAGGAGATAACTTCCCCGTCCTGTTTCACAGGCACCGGTTTACTAAACTAGCCAACTCCCGGCTTGCTAATCGAGATTTTCAGAAAGTAGCTGCCGGCGGTCAAGAGTAAAATCGTGGAGGCAGTGCCGTCCCGACAGTTTCCCTCCGATGCCACCAGAGAAACCACCAACCTCATTTTCAAAGGTCGTGTGTGGATCCAAAAGGTTTAGGAGATCGTCTTGTATCCCGTCGTGGTTACAGAGGCTGAAATTGTAGGTGGATCCCCGCGGTAAGTCGGCGATCTGAAGAAAGATGATCAAGCCACAAAAGACTGTGTAAGAAAAAGCCAAAGGTTAATTCTCCTGCACCGCTACGTGACCCGACAAGGCACGGAGGACAGATCTGAAGAGAGGGATGCCGGTGCTTCGGGAGCACTAGAAAAACTGGTTGGTTACCCTTGTGATTATCCATGGTGTCTTTACACGTTGTTTTTCTCCTGCTGGGCTTCAGATCGTTGCTGGCTTCATATATGTACCTGTACGCCTACGGAAATGAAGGTTTCCAATTCCATAACCGGGGCTCATTTGGACGTCTCATGCACCTCTTTCCAGAACTGTAAATAATAATTATTCAGGCTTGAAGTTGTGTCACTGATTCGAAAAGAAAACCGGGATAATGAATAATAATCAAATCAGCATCCAAACTCAAAACAAAACAAAAGAAAACAAAAAACTCCACAACTGCCAATCTTGCATGGAATAAGTGTGAATAGCCCTCCCCATAACTGCGTGGGGTCCTCCTTCAGCGTGGACTATTGCAGTAACACGCAGTTTTCTCTCAAAGGCGAGACAAAACGCTTCACGGCACCTGCAGGTGGACTGCCCAGGGGTGGACGCTCATACCCTCCATGCTGCGGTCGCAGGGGCATTTACAGTGCATCGTTTTAACACGCTAGCGCGGGGACTGCAGCCGAGGGGCACTTGCTCTGCCGTGGGGACAGCCTAGCTGACAGGGCAGCCGGCTGCCCCAGGCACTGCCGACCGGGGTGCCCGGGACGTCGGGGGCCAGGCTGCCCTGGGCACTGGCGGCCGGGATGCCCGGGACGTCGGGGGCCAGGCTGCCCCGGGCACCAGGATGCCCGGGGTGCTGGGGGAGCCTGGCGAGAGGAAGCATGGCCCCGCTGCCTCCCTCGCCCCGAGGAGCCCCCGGAGCCCTTCCTCCGAGGGCGGCCGGCACCGACGCCTCTGCCACGGTCCCCACCGGCTATTCCCTGGTCCCGCGAAAGTGGTTCACGGAAAGTGCCCCGGGAGCCGCTGCGGAAGCAGCGCGGTCCCCGGGGCGCGGCGGTGCAGGGGCGCGGGGCTCGCACCGCAGAGCCGCGCCGAGCCCGGCCGAGCCGCACCTAGCCAGGCCTCCCGTCCCGCCGCGGGCACGGCCGCGGGGGCTTTAAGCCCAGCCTCAGCTCAGTTTCAGAGAAAGTGCGTGCTCGTTTTCGGGGAATGCCTCTCCGGCATGAGTCATTAGGTAAACCCAGGAGGACTGCCCCCGCCACGGGAGAAAGGGCTTTTTTGGCCATCGGACCTGGGGACGAGCCGAAGCAGATTAGCCAATACTGCGTGCCTGCCCGCTGGAGCGGGTTCCCCCGTCCCGCTCCCGGATCTCTCCCTCCTCTCTTTTTTTGTTCCCGCCTTTCATCTCGCAGCCTAGCCGGGTGCTGCCTGCCGCCCTGCCCGGGGCTCGGAGCGGGACGGCGGGAGGCGCCGGGCCCCGGCCCGGCCCGGGGAAACGCAGAGTGGGGCGCGGCGCTTCTCAGGCTTCGCCGGTGAGAGCTCCCAGTCGCTGGTTCCAAGTGTGGCATCGGTCCTGTGACTCTGTGTGTGTGTGTGTGTGTATAAATCTAATTCTAGTCAAACTCGATGTTTTAAAATCGATGCCTTAAAAGCTATTGCACTAATTGAGATGCACTTGCAGAGCATGTGTGCTGAGCTTTAGCCGAGCTCGGGTAGCTCTCAGCACTTGAGAGCACCTTATCAGGGTGCTTCCCTTCATCCCTCTCAAAGTGTTGCCAAACAAGCCAACAAAATCCCAGTTTTCTAAAGGATGCCTTGTTCTCATATTCCAGAAGCTGTTGGGGTTGTCTTAACTTGCAAAGTCGTATGCCTTCATGTTTCTCTGGATCTTTTTGTCTGAAGTTCCTAATGGGCTTCATAAAAGTTAGTAAGTTAATAAAAATACAATTCTCCTAAAAAGTTTTGTGTTTCTCATTTTACAGTTGCATAAACAAAGGTGCACCCTAGCTGACTCTCATGATCGGAGTGCTGCAATGGATGGCTATAAGCTCTTCAGAAGGGACAGGCAAGGAAGGAGAGGTGGTGGGGTGGCTCTGTATGTTAGGGAGTGTTTCGATTGTCTAGAGCTCAACAATTGTGATGATGATGATAAGGCCGAGCATTTATGGGTAAGGATGAGGGGGAAGGCCAACAAGGCAGATAGATATCCTGCTGGGAGTCTGTTATAGGCCACCCAACCAGGATGAAGAGGCTGATGAAGCATTCTACAAGCGGCTGGCAGAAGTCTCGCAATTGCTAGTCCTTGTTCTCGTGGGGGACTTCAACTTCCCAGACATCTGCTGGAAATAAAACACGGCAGAGAGGAAACAGTCTAGGAGGTTCCTGGAGTGTGCGGAAGACAACTTCCTGACGCAGCTGGTGAGGGAGCCTACCAGGGGAGGTGCCTCGCTCGACCTGCTGTTTAYRRACASAGAAGGACTGGTGGGAGATGTGGTGGTCGGAGGCCGTCTTGGGCTTRGCGACCATGAAATGATAGAATTCTCAATTCTTGGTGAAGTAAGGAGGGGGGCCAGCAAAACCACTACCATGGACTTCTGGAGGGCGGACTTCGGCCTGTTCAGGGCACTGGTCGAGAGAGTCCCTTGGGAGACAGTCCTGAAGAGCAAAGGGGTCCAGGAAGGCTGGACGTTCTTCAAGAAGGAAGTCTTAAAGGTGCAGGAGCAGGTTGTCCCCACATGCAGTAAAGAAGAACAGGCAGGGAAGACGACCGGCCTGGCTGAATGGGGAGATCTTGCTGGGACTCAGGAAAAAAAGGAGCGTTTACCACTCTTGGAAGAAGGGGCAGGCAACTCAAGAAGAGTACAGGGATCTCATTAGGTCATGCAGAGAGGTAATTAGACAGGCAAAAGCCCAGCTAGAACGCAATCTGGCCRCTGTCGTTAGAGACAACAAAAAATGTTTTTACAAATATATTAATGACAAAAAGARAGCCAAGGAGAACCTCCATCCTTTATTGGATGCGGGGGGGGGAACATTGCCACCGAGGATGAGGAAAAGGCTGAGGTACTTAATGCCTTCTTTGCCTCAGTCTTTAATAGTCAGACCAGTTATTCTCAGGGTATTCAGCCCCCTGAGCTGGAAGACGGGGATGGCAAGCAGGATAAATCCCCCATAATCCAAGAGGAAGCAGTGAACAACCTGCTACGCCACCTGKACACTCACAAGTCTATGGGGCCGGAGGGGATCCACCCGAGAGGGCTGAGGGAGCTGGTGGAGGAGCTTGCCAAGCCACTCTCCATCATTTATCAGCGGTCCTGGTTAATGGGGGAGGTCCCAGATGACTGGAGGCTTGCCAATGTGGTGCCCATCTACAAGAAGGGCCGGAAGGAGGATCCGGGCAACTGCAGGCCTGTCAGCCTGACCTCGGTGCCRGGGAAGATTATGGAGCGGTTCATCTYGGGGGCGCTTGCAAGCCCTSTGCGGGACAATCAGGGGATCAGGCCCAGCCAGCAYGGGTTCATGAARGGCAGGTCCTGCTTGACGAACCTGATCTCCTTCTATGACCAGGTGACCCGCCTAGTGGATGAGGGAAAGGCTGTGGCTGTGGTCTACCTGGACTTCAGCAAAGCCTTCAACACTGTCTCCCACAGCATCCTCCTAGAGAAGCTGGCGGCTCATGACCTAGACAGGTGTACTCTTAGCTGGGTAAAAAACTGGCTGGATGGCCMGGCCCARAGAGTTGTGGTGAATGGAGTTAAATCCAGTTGGCAGCTGGTCACGAGCGGTGTTCCCCAGGGCTCCGTTTTGGGGCCGGTCTTGTTCAATATCTTTATCAACGATCTGGAAGAGGGGATTGAGTGCTCCCTCAGTAAGTTTGCAGACGACACCAAGCTGGGCAGGAGTGTTGATCTGCTCGAGGGTAGGAAGGCTCTGCAGAGGTACCTGGACAGGCTGGATCGATGGGCCGAGGCCAACTGTATGAGATTCAACAAGGCCAAGTGCTGGGTGCTGCACTTCAGCCACAAAAACCCCATGCAACGCTACAGGCTGGGGGAAGCGTGGCTGGAAAGCTGTCTGGCGGAAAAGGACCTGGGGGTGCTGGTTGACAGCCGGCTGAATATGAGCCCGCAGTGTGCCCAGGTGGCCAAGAAGGCCAACGGCATCCTGGCCTGGATCAGAAATAGTGTGGCCAGCAAGAGTAGGGAAGTGATCATGCCCCTGTACTCGGCACTGGTGAGGCCGCACCTTGAATACTGTGTTCAGTTTTGGGCCCCTCACTACAAGAAGGACATTGAGGTGCTGGAGCGTGTCCAGAGGAGGGCAACAAAGCTGGTGAAGGGTCTGGAGAACAAATCTTATGAGGAGCAGCTGAGGGAACTGGGGCTGTTTAGCCTGGAGAAGAGGAGGCTGAGGGGACATCTTATCGCCCTCTACAGTGACCTGAAAGGAGGTTGCAGCGAGGTGGGTGTTGGTCTCTTCTGCCAAGCAACTAGTGATAGGACGAGAGGAAATGGCCTCAAGTTGCACCAGGGGAGGTTTAGATTGGACCTGAGGAAAAATGTCTTTACTGAAAGAGTGGTTAAGCATTGGAACAGGCTGCCCAGGGAAGTGGTGGAGTCACCATCCCTGGATGTATTGAAAAGATGTGTAGATGAGGCGCTTAGGGACATGGTTTAGTGGGCATGGTGGTGTTGGGTTGATGGTTGGACTTGATGATCTTAGATGTCTTTTCCAACCTTAATGATTCTATGATTCTATAAAGGAAGTCACTTTATTTGAGTTTTATTGTACTCCTGAAAACCAGCAGCATAACCGACGAAAAGCTGTTCCTGCCATGAGTTCAGTGTAATACTGATCTAAGGAAGGCATTCAGGACCAGGAACATGTTATTTTTTGCTTTCCATTGTTCATTTGTCTTTACTGAATGGGACACAACAACGCTATGAATAGTTAAATAAAGGTGTTTATTTGTCCTTACTAAACAGGACATAATAATCCTGTGTATAGGTAAAGGGTATGAATGCAAATAACACTGTGTTGAAATTCTTTTCCATCACTGTTAATATGCACGTGCTTTTATTTCTGAAGTTGTATCTCTGAAGTTAGGAGTAGAACAAAGTTGCAGCAGACACTGACAATATAATCAGATCAGCAAATGAAAACGTTTTTTAAAGGAAGCAGAGATGTGTATGGCTATAGAAGACAGTTTGACATTCAAAACATGCTTGTAAGTAAGTTCAAATGAAAGATTATTAAGAAAAAAGGAATTCACTTACTCCTTCTTTAATCACTTCTTTGTATGTGAAAAGTTCTGTGAATAAACAGCATCTGTCAAAAACTTTGCTAGTCTCTAATTTCCACCCAGCAGTAACCTCAGAAATGGCAAATTATGATGAATATGTTTTAAAATTTGTTTTCTATTTTAACTTCTTCAGAGATACAGGTTTGACTACTGACATATGTACCAGAGAGGCGGGGGGGGGAAAGAGGAATTGAGAAAAATCTGTCCATTTTTCTAACTACAGCAATTCAAAACTTGTAACTTTTACTTGCTCCAGCCATAAGAATGCTGAGGCCTCATGTCTGACAGCAGCTTTTGACCTGAGCAGTTGGCCAAATTTGAGGGATTTGGAAGTGGTTTCCATTAAGAGAAACTCATGACAAGAGGCATCTTTCTGACGGAGCTTTATGCTTATAGCACATATATTTTCTTCCCTAATCCCTGCTGCCCGGTTGCCTTGCAGACCTCACATTTGTGACCATGCTTGAGCAGCAGGAAGATGGGGTTGAGAAATAGCTGTTGCTGTTTTGCTGCAGGTCTAGATGGTATCTGTGTGGGTGGGACTGCTGCCAGCCCTCACTGGGAGAGGAAGAGTTCAAAGCCAACAAGAAGTCACTGACTTTGGTAGACATTTCTGATCAATATTATTATATTACTGGCATTATAATTTGTCAGTTTGACTCGTAGTTGCTGAGCCAATTTTTGATTGTTACATCTTGGTACATGTAGCTGAAAGGCAAACCTTATGCTTTTTTTTTTTTGTACACATGAGCAATATATTCCTTCCTAAAATACCTCACTGCTACGGAAATGCCATCATATCCAGGATGTTTAACATAATCATACTTTGGATATGTAGGATTTGGGAATTTCTTAAATTACGAAATTATGTACTTGGAAAGGAGAGGTTGGGGGAGACAGTGATTACCTGAGGGAAGGTGGGGAGGTTGGAAGGAAGTGGGTCGGTGCTGAGGACATGCACGGTGTATGTCACAGCCCCAGTGCCCAGCACAGGCTGCCCTGGGGAGAGGCAGATGCACACAGCCTGCCTGTGACCTGCCCACGCTTCCCAGCAGCCACACGCACAGAAGATCCTCCATCTGCCTGGACAAACACTGCTCAGGTTTCCATTTTCATGGATCAGGCTGTGGCTGAAGAGTTCCCTGCTGGCCCCTCCACAGGTGGAGAAGGCACTGCACACTTCTGTGGTGCCCAGCACCATCTAATCGCTGGTGACAGCACCCAGCCCGCTAACCAAAAATACCCTGCCTGTAGAAGCTTGGGTGTGTGAACATCACCATCAAGAAACCCGTACTTAAGCAGAGATGAAGATGATGTTAGAGATACCCTYCATGCACAGAGCATGGGGGTAAAAGCTCAATGGCCTCACATTTTTTCATATGTTTTTGTTAAAACAGTTTTATTTCAGAAAATTATGTAAACATTTTTTTGAAGTATCGTAATTTCCAACATAATGGAAATTCAAAGTGTTGGCCTCATTTTTTTTCACATTCTCATCTGAAGCCTGGACCCTGCTGTTCCTGGTCCCAGACACACAAACCTGTCTGGTTGTCCCTACACGTGTTTAGGAGCTTACCTTCTCGAACACAAGCAGCAGCTGAATGCTGGTGATGACCTCCACATGCCACTTGGAAGAGGTGTGTGCATCCCTGTCAGGAGCACCTGAGGTTGGCTGGTGGCTGGCGACGAACAAAACAGCTCTGAGAAAGCGTAGCAGCTGTTGCCTTGGTACTCCTCAGCTTCCCCCGGAGATCAAAAGACATGTCAGCAAAACACAGGAGTATATCCACATTATTGGAAAAAAACCCTAACCCTTCTGATCTAATAGGCCATGGTGATGGTATTTATTTGGGTAGCTGACAACTAGACCATCAGCACATCAGCAGGACTCAGGCATGTGGGTCCTGAGATGAATACAGAATACCTTTGTCCCAAACCTCCCCATGCTGGTGGCTTCTACACAGCACATAGAAAACCCCAGGTTTGAACACCAAGGCGCCTAAGCCCCACAACATCAACAGCTGGCACATCCTTTCTTTTAAGAACTTCGTACAGATCTTAACATTATTCTCAGGACTATTTGTTTCTAAAATTAACTTCCTGGCTCTTTAGGAAAGTGAACACCCATCAGGAAGAGAAGCTTCAGCACCAGGAGCCAGACTGACAGCCACCTTGCTTTGGCAGAATCCAGACTCTTAGCTGAGGTCCTTCTGACTAATCATAGCAGTGGGAATCTGTTATTCTCTGTGCAGGTCAGCTGCTAGAAGGAAGAAAATATACATTCCCAGGAGAAGTCACACTGATTCATTGCCAGAAGAAGACTGCAAAGGCTCAGCTCACTTGCGGTTAACATTAAGGCCCTTAAGAGATTGTGGTCTGTGGGTTAAACACATTTGTCCCTAGTGTCCTACCCACTGCCATTCCCTGTTCTCTTGCCATCTCCATTTCATCTGTCCAAGCATCTTCTGCCTCCGTATCTCCAATGTCAGCCTCTGAGTCTTTTACCCTTCTATTCTTATCCAGTCCTGACCATTTTCCAAGTCCACCCTTAAATGCTTATTTTTAAGCTTTTACCTTTCCTAGGTAGAGAAGAGTCTACCTGCTGTCAAACTCCTCCCTTGCTTTCTCCTACCCCTGATCTTTTGAGATCCTGTGAGAAGTCATAAACAAATGTCTTAAGACATCAGTTGCATCTACTCTGGTTCACAAATGCTAAAATACCAGAATTGTAACCATGTCATGATTTTGGGGATTCTCAGCTCATCTGAGTTAAGGCTGTTCAGATACTTTAGTCTTGCATGTTCATACCTTATTAACGCGTTTAACATTCTTTGAAGCGTAGCTTGCATTTCCCGAGTTAATGAATGGTCATTACAACAGTGCTGCCATCTTTTTTACCCCTTTCTTTCAGTAGTACTCCAGTTTAACGCCATTATTCTTCTCTCTCAAATTTAATACGCTTACAGTAGGGACTTACTCTCCCTATGCTTTAAAATGTAGTGTTTAAGGAGAAATTGAAATGAAGCATATGGAAGTACTTCGGTCAAGTCCAGCGTGCATGCAAAATCTGAACAAATGGAAGACATCACTTCAAACTGGTAACAGAATAACTCTCAGCATGCTGCTGGAGTATAATGAACCTGCCTTGCATCAGAATTGGACATCCACTGGCTGTTATTATAACTGGATATGCCTGACCATATGAAAAACACTTTTTAAATCACCAAAGCAGGGTTAGGAAACTCAGCTGACCTCTTACTCATCAATCATTTTTCCTTCAAACTCTAGCTTCAAAGTCACCACATTTAGCTAGGTTGGTCAAAGATTTTCCAGCTAGCAAAGATCAGGAAATACCAGTTCCCTACGTTTGAAATATTTCACCAAATATCTGGGGTTTTTCTCATCCAAGAATTATTTCAGTAGAAACCCAGTTGGATTATTGATGTGGTTTGTCAAGGGAGAAACCCTGAGGCCCTTATTCAGCAAGGTGAATTAAAAACTCTGAATTCTTGAGAAACTCAGTCTCACCACTGTTGAAAGCAGTGAAACCGAAAGGACATCCTTCTCCTTGATCAGTCATTGGATCTACAACTTCTGGAGAAGCTGAAGAATGATATATATCCAACTGGAAATGTTGATTGCTAAATAACATTTCATTTTTCTGATACATAACTGATAATCTTTAAAAAAAACACAGTAGTGTGTTCCTTCTCCTGTATTTGCTCTTCCATGCAGTTTGTTGCTTACTTTAACTTTATGCAATGACGATTTTATAAAACATTTCTGAACATTTCAGTTGCACGCTGTTTAACAGGAATATAATCAGACAAACACTGCTATGAATTTGACATTATCAGTGTAATTAAAGGGTACTGTAAAGAAAAAGATAAATTTTTAAGATTTTTTTTCTCACAAGTATTAGTAAAGTAAGTAAATTATTTAAATCACATATGACTGAATGAAAAGATAAGCTCTAAATTAAGCAGTAATAATACTGAGATATCACATTCGCTATGGGGAGCAACATAACCTTAATATTACAAACAGCTTGCTACAAAACAGTTTCTTATCTTGCCATTCCTGACTGAAGCGCAATGTTGACAAGCTTGTGCCCTTGTGCTGATTTAGTAAAAATTTGGAGCAGGTCTAGCCAGTACTGGAAGGTTCAGATCAAAACGCGATTAAGCTCTTGTATTTCTAGGGCTGCAGAAATGATCAGAATTAAGCTTCTTCATAATCACCTGATCAGTTTCGTACCTAACTACAATATGCTTTACTTTTTATTAAAGGAACCTGGTATTTAGCTGCATTTTCTCTCCCCCTACTCTCAAAAAGAGCAATGTGCCGGAAATCTGCTCTATGTAGATAATGCTGAATTATATTTTGCCAGGAAAGATTGCCAAGTAGAGTAACGGACAGATGTAATACAGCTTCAGGGGAAGCAAATGGAAATTCCTGCTAACTAGAACCAAGAGGATGTCTAACTCTCACCTTACTGATGAAGTACCTTCACTCAGAACTGCAATCCTCAATGCTGCTGCCCAGCTGTTGCATATCCCAGGGATACTCACTCCCTATAGGAAGCCCTCTACCCAGAAGTCTTCCTTAATAGCATCCCAAATAATGTCAAGGATTCCTTGCATCTCATGGCCTTCGATTTGCATCTGGTGCTGCAAATGACCCATAGTCTCAAGACAGCTCAGGGAAGCTACAGCACATGGCAGCACCTTACAGGACACTGTTTTGGACCGTCCTACTTGTCAGCCTGAAAGAGTTGGAGGAATATCTGCACTGAAAGCACTTCGTTTATTTGTTCCTGCGTCCATGGCTCCCTCCCTCACCAGCCCAACAGCAGAGAGAGGCAGGCTGCCTGTCCCACACCTGGGGAGGGCAGCGGCATTTCCCACCCATCCTGGAGCCCAGAGCAGCGATGCGAGGAGCTGCTGCGTTCCCTCCAGAGGTGGTGGCTTCTTTAGCATCATTCCTGGGGGGATGGGAGCCTGGAAAAGGAGCTTTTGCCTCCTCCCAGAACCCCCCCCTCCTGCTGTACTTCCTTCACTAGCTGGCCTGGTAGCGTGCTTCAAGATACGTCTACCCCAAAAACACCGGAGTATTACATTGGATAAGGTAACCTGTAGCTTGTGTGAGGTTAACAAAGCTGGAGTCCGGGTAAAATGTGTGTATCCATTTCACCTTATTCACATATTACGTCCTGTTTGAAGTTTCACCTCTACGCCAATCCCTGGGCATGCACCATGTCTCTGTGCAGTCCCTGCCTGCCGGCCCCGAGCTACACCCCATGCCCCAGCCCGGCCGCAGGCAGCCATGCGCTCTCTCAGCCCTGCTGCCACCCCTGCTTGCTCTCTCCAAAAGTCTGCTTTCAGATAACCCAAATGTCTCTCATCTCTCTGCCTTTAACTTTCCTCTTACTTTTCTGCTCATGCCATCTGTTAGCACAAGCCAGGCTGGGTGAAGGGCAGAGGGTAGGGGATACTGCGGCTTTCACACCTGTTCCCAAGCAGGAAGCACCAGTTCAGACCTGCTGCTGCTATGGGTCGGCCCCACCTGGGTTCTGTGTGATTAGAAAACATAGCGTGTGGTATAGGCATTGAAACAAAGCTTGAACCCAAGACAGGTTTAATTTGGCAGAGGGGGTGGACCCTGAGCTGAGGCAAAGAAGGGCTCAGGTCTGTGCATAGTCTTGACAGCTACAGGGCAGAGGTGCCTGGCATTCAAAGCAGGGTGTGAAGTAAGTGGGATGGACAGGAAAATGAGATTTTCAATTCAGATCTGTGCTTAAGCAGTGCTGGGGAGAAGGTTTTTCCCTGCAGAGGGACAGAAACCTCATCCCTGGGGACCCAATGGGAGCATGACGGGAGCCACACGGCAGCGTGGTGCCAACTGACTGTAACAAAAACACCCGTGTGACATACCTTCATCCTCTGCTGTCATAGCGAGGGGGCTGTTTCACTCAAAATGAAGTGGGGAAGAGGTGGTAGGTAGAGGAAAGGGAAATCATGGGGATTTTTTCTGTCTCCTTCCCCATGGCACAGGAGATGCAGGATACCTTACTGGGAATTGCCCTTGGATGGTAGGGCCCTGACCTGCAGGGAATTAAAAGCCAAATATTTGTTCGACTGCAGCTGCTCTGTGCCAGCTCGTAGGCAGCGGGGACCAAGAGGAAACTGGGAGCCAGTCCCTGCTGCAGATGGGAGTGGGGTCTGGTAGGTTAAACTAAACTGGGGGACATTGTTCTTACAGCCTAAATGAGCAAGTTCAGAAAGGTTGCTACTGGGAAATGCCTGCTTACTCATGTAAGTGTATCTCTGTTTAATGTCTCTTGATGAAAATTATGAGCAGCTGGAGCCAATTCACTTCGGTATTTTAAAGTTATAACCATTTGTAAGTTGGCAACCGATATCTTAATCACACTTTTAAGGGCTGTTCAGAAAAGAACGTAAAGCTGTCTGGCATTGATGTTTGTGTAAAACCAGCCATTTCATTGGCTCATGAGTTGAAAGATTGAGCCAACCTTTTTCCTGGTCATGTGGGTCTTGATTCACTGTGTGTTACGCAGCGTGAAATAAATCAAAGCTGCTGCTTTAAACTTCAGCATTGTTTTAAGAGAGCTGCACTCTGATTTTCCAGTTGTGGGAAGAAGATGGAGAAGCAGCAAAGCCGTGGTTTGTGGAACTGGAAGGGACCCTGCTGTCTGAGACTCCACATCAAGCAGGTACTTCACATGCTGTGTGCCAGCCTTCACTGTGTGCCACAGAAGCATTCACACAAGAATAGCTCGGTCAGAGATTGATTGACAACAGGTCTTTTGCTTTTTCAGTTCAAAATACTCTTTTCCTATTAAAAAAGAAATTAATAAAAGGAAAAAAGAAAAAAAAAAGGATAATAGAGACTGAAATTCACCCTGATCTTGTTTTATTTTATGCACACGTGGTCTTAAAATAGAGAGCTACTGAAAAACAGGCAGAAATATTCACGACAATAGTCTTTGGAAAGTTTAATGCAAAGTTGAGCATCATGTTGTGTAGGATGAAATAGCGCAAAGGAAACATTAATAAATAGAAGTACAGCATATAGATTTAATAACTGAACTTCAAAGCAAGAGATAYTAGAAATGTTAACAAATGTTGCTGAGAAAGTAACATATTTTACTGGGAAAAATCTACTGCAGAGTATAAATTTAAGTACATTGTTTCCAGTAAAATACAGTGATTTACATAACTTCAAGAATAAAAAACTAGGAGGCATTAGGGAATTTAGATGTGGTAACCTTTCCAGATAAACATATTTTTTAAAAAGTTAAGTTTTTTGAAGGACAAGTCATCATTATCTGTGAGTATTTTCTAATTTCTCAGTTTACAAATTATTATCTTTGTGCTGAAGCTGAACAGTATATAACTCCTATTTCGATGAAAACATTTAGATGTTAATTGCCAAGAAATGTTTAAAACAGATGTTTTGCATATTGAAATGTAATATTTCTCATTTATATAGTAACAACTGCCTGAATGATAAGATTTGTTTCTCTTAGGAGAAGAAACATAGGTGGCACGAATGAATTACTCCTTTTGTGCAGTTCTATTTAGTTCCAAGGAACGTATGCGCAATCTCATTTTCCTGGAGTGTGCAGAAAGAAGGTGTGGAAAGAAGGAAAGAATTGTTTCTGCCTCTGCTCTTATCTCGTGATAGGGGTCAGAGCAGGACCCTGAACCTGCTAGTTCTCCAGCTGTCTCAGAAATTCCTTTTTTTCTTTTGAACCTCAGAGAAAGATGCTCAAGCAGGTCTCCCTCTGGTTTCGCACTAAGAACCAGCTCTGTGGCAGAAATGACTATATGGTCATTGTAATATTATACCTTATCCTAACTCTATCCATTTTTTTTCTGTTAAACTATAAAGTTGACATTCCTAGTGGTTTGCAGATCTGAAATTTTTTGGAAACATAACTATGTACAGATGTAGATTTCATGTCCTGGTAGGCTATTTCTACCAACTCAAAACTTCGAAAATCATAGAATCATAGAATAGTTTGGGTTGGAAGGGACCTTTAAAGGTCATCTAGTCCAACCCCCCTGCCATGGGCAGGGACATCTTCAACTAGATCAGGTTGCTCAAGGCCCTGTCCAACTTGACCTTGAATGTTTCCAGGGATGGGGCATCTACCACCTCTCTGGGCAACCTCTTCCAGTGTTTCACCACTCTCAGTGTAAAAAATTTCTTCCTTACATCTAGTCTAAATCTACCCTCTTTTAGTTTAAAACCATTCCCCCTTGTCCTGTTGCAACAGGCCCTGCTAAAAAGTTTGTCCCCATCTTTCTTATAAGCCCCCTTTAAGCACTGAAAGGCTGCAATGAGGTCTCCCCAAAGCCTTCYCTTCTCCAGGATAAACAACCCCAACTCTCGCAGCCTTTCTTCGTAGGAGAGGCATTCCATCCCTCCGATCATTTTCGTGGCCCTCCTCTGGACCTGCTCCAACAGGTCCATGTCTTTCTTGTGCTGAGGGTTCCAGAGATGGACGCAGTACTCCAGGTGGGGTCTCACCAGAGCAGAGYAGAGGGGCAGAATCACCTCCCTCGACCTGCTGGCCACGCTTCTTTTGATGCAGCCCAGGGTACGGTTGGCCTTCTGGGCTGCGAGCGCACATTGCCGGCTCATGTCCAGCTTTTCATCCACCAGTCCCCCCAAGTTCTTCTCGGCAGGGCTGCTCCCAATCCCTTCATCCCCCAGCCTGTATTGATACCAGGGGTTGCCCTGACCCAGGTGCAGGACCCTGCACTTGGCCTTGTTGAACTTCATGAGGTCCACACGGGCCCACTTCTTGAGCTTGTCCAGGTCCCTCTGGATGGTGTCCAGGTCCCTCTGGATGGCATCCCATCCCTCAGGCATGTCAACCTCACCACTCAGCTTGGTGTCGTCTGCAAACTTGCTGAGGGTGCACTGAATCCCACTGTCTATGTCATTGATGAAGATATTAAACAGTACTGGTCCCAATACAGGCCCCTGTGGGACGCCACTCATCACCGATCTCCATCTGGATATTGAGCCGTTGACCACTACCCTCTGGATGAGACCATCCAACCAATGTCTCACCCACCGGACAGTCCACCCATCAAATCCATACCTCTCCAGTTTAGACGGAATGATGTTGTGGGGGACCGTGTCAAAGGCCTTACAGAGGTCCAGATAGATGACGTCTGTAGCCCTTCCCATGTCCACTGATATAGTCACTCCATCATAGAAGGCCACTAGGTTGGTCAGGCAGGACTTACCCTTGGTAAATCCATGCTGGTTGTCTTGAATCACCTCCCTGTCCTCCATGTGCCTTAGCATAGCTTCCAGGAGGATCTGCTCCATGAGCTTCCCAGGCACAGAGGTGAGACTGACTGGCTTGTAGTTCGCTGGGTCGTCCTTTTTTGCTTTTTAAAAATGGGGGTTATGCTTCCCCTTTTCCAGTCAGTGGGAACTTCACCAGACTGCCATGACTTCTCAAATACGAGGGATAGTGGCTTAGCAACTTCATCTGCCAGTTCCTTCAGGACCTGCGGATGGATCTCATTGGGTCCCATGGACTTGTGCACCTTCAGGCTCCTTAGATGGTCTCAAACCTGATCTTCACCTACAGTGGGTGGCTCTTCATTCTCCCAGTCCCCACCTTTGCCTTCTGCGGCTTGGGCGGTGAGGCTCGAGCACTTGCCAGTGAAGACCAAGGCAAAAAAGTCATTGAGTACCTCTGCCTCCTCCATATCCCAGGTAACCAGGTCTCCCGTTTCGTTCCGGAAAGGGCCCACATTTTCCCTTGTCTTCCTTTTACCCTCAACATACCTGTAGAATCTTTTATTGTTGCCCTTGACGTCCCTGCCAGATGTAATTCTATCAGAGCTTTAGCTTTCCTAACCTGATTCCTGGCTGCTCGGACAATTTCTCTGTATTCCTCCCAGGCTACCTGTCCTTGCTTCCACGCTCTGTAGGCTTCCTTTTTGCGTTTGAGTGTGTCCAGGAGCTCCTTGTTCATCCACGCAGGCCTCCTGGCATTTTTGCCCGATTTCCTCTTTGTTGGGATGCATCGCTCCTGAGCTTGGAGGAGGCAATCCTTGAATATTAGCCAGCTTTCTTGGGCCCCTCTTCCCTCCAGGGCTTTGTCCCATGCCACTCTACCAAGCAGATCTCATTCTGCTCAATTGCCTTTAGAAATGCAAGTATTAAGCTAAGAGTAATTGCCAAGACTATTTTCAGTTTCTGAAGTGGTAAAATAAAAAATAGTTTGAGCCATTAAAGCAGCTATTGAGACCCTGTGCAAAGGTTTTGCAGCAGGAGCAGACATTATGAATGGGCCCCTATAAAAACCCTATTTCAGGAGTGCCTGGAAAGCTGGCAAGTCATGCACAGCTTCAGTCTTCTTTTTATTAATAGACATGCATTCTCTCCTTGGCACTTGCACAGCAGATTTTATTCTGGAACCATTCCCATAGATATTGAAATCTGTTGTTAGTCCTACTCTCCCTTAGAATCCTCCTATATAGAACATTTTATGATTTTTTTTTTCTCCTCAGTATTTTCCAATTGTCAGAAACACTCAGGAAATTAATGACAGTCTGGTTCAGGTACACAAGAATGTGGATAGCTGAAGCTCCCCAAAACAGAAGCTGTAAAGTGGGTTTTAAACACTTCACCCCTCTCCTTTGCTGAGTGCTGATGACGTCATAGTTTGTCTTCAGCATTAGAGCAATTTTCTCAGTGTGAATCACCTGCTTCTAAACTATTTCATTCACTTATGGTTGCAGAGAAAATAGCTGTAGACTTCATTTATAAAACAACTTTCCTGGTACTTAATACATTATTTATTAATTCTGTTTAACTGAGTTCTTAGCTCAAGTAGCATAAACTCTGGCATTTTGTACAAATTGCAGGCGGCCAAGTTTTGCACACAACTTTCCCATAATGAACAGGTACAAATGCCCGGTCATGGGGAATCTCTGCATAAGAGCTATTGGGAGGTCAGTTTCAAAAAACCTGATTTTGAAACCATTTCAAATCTTTTCCAAACCATTTTGGCATATCTGCCCTAATTGTGTGTACCTGATAATCTTGTGAATTTTACAAATTCTTGTGAATTTTGCAAATCTAGCTACTCTTTCAGAAATTGGCATCTGTTTAACTAATAAAGTGTAATGCAAATAAAGGGGGCCAACTATTTTACTCTCAAACTTTGATGATTTGGTTTGCTCTTCCTGGTTTAGAGTGCTTTGTTCCGGCTTCTTCTCAAGTTTGTTCATCTTTTCTTGTGGCCTTTTCTGGACAGCATTGCATTTAGCTAAACTACTCTTCGTATGTCTGCATGGTTCTCAGGCTCCCAAACCACATTTAATGTTTCTAAAGCTCCAACATGGCCATGGGCAAGAACAAAATCCCCCTTTCTAGCCCATGTTTTGAACACAAACCTGGGTTCTCAGGGTTCAGAGCAGTCATCTTCCATCACATGCATTGGAAAGTACTTCTTTCTCTTCCTAGCTGGTAGGAGGAAAAGTTTTATGTTCCATGACAGGTCGCAGAGCCTTCCAAAAGGATTTTGTCACTGATCTTTCTCAGCATCCCAGCATCATACTTTGCAAGTGACAATTTTCTTTGAAATATTTGCTGAAATCTGGGAAAAACAGAAACACAGGTTTCCTCATACCCTCAGCTATGATATGTAATTAGATTTATCTTCTTTCTCCAGTTAGCACTTGGAGAAGTCAGGTGGCTTGTGGATCCCAAGACATTTCTCATGTTCTTAATGCAAATGTCAGGTTAGTCTTGTTAAAGTTTTGCCAGTTCATCAGCATGTAGATTTATTGTCTGGATGTCTCCAATGTTTTAATAACACCTTCATGTGGGATTTCTTGAGGTTCTTGAGGAAGTATGAAATATCTGCCTGGTCTGTTTCTCGGACACAAACTGAATAAAGACATTAGCATGTTAGTGAGGCATGTCAAACACGCTCTACCACAAATGTGCCCTTGTGGCAAAGGTGGACAATGGTGTCCTGGACTGCATTAGAACGAGTGTTGCCAGCAGGTCGCGGGAGATGATCCTTCCCCTCTTCTCAGCACTGGTGAGGCCACACCTGGAGTACTGGGTCCAGTGCTGGGTTCCCCGGTACAAGACAGACATGGACATACTGGAGAGAGTTCAGTGAAGGGCTACGAAGGTGATGAAGGGACTGAAGCATCTCTCCTAGGAGGAAAGGCTGAGTGAGCTGGGACTGTTCAGCCTGGAGAAGAGAAGGCTCAGGGGGATCTCATCAATGTATATAAATATCTGAAGGAAAGGTACAAAGAGGACGAAGCCAGGCTCTTTCCATTGGTGCCCAGTGAAAGGACCAGAGGCAAGGGACACAGACTGAAATGGCACGTTCCCTCTGGACATCTGGAAACACTTTTTCATTGTGAGGGTGACCGAGCACTGGCACAGGTTGCCCAGAGAGGTGGTGGAGTCTCGATACTTAGAGTCATAGAATCATAGAACCATTTAGGTTGGAAAAGACCCTTAAGACCATCAACTCCAACCGTAACCTAACACTGCCAAGTCCACCACTAAACCATGTCCCAAAGTGCCACATCTACATGTCTTTTAAATACCTCCAGGGATGGTGACTCAACCATTTCCCTGGGCAGCCTGTTCCAATGCTTGATAACCCTTTCATTGAAGAAATTTTTCCTAATACCCAATCTAAACCTYCCCTGGTGCAACTTGGGGCCATTTCCTCTTGTCCTATCACTTGCTACTTGGGAGAAGAAACCAACACCCACCTCGCTACAGCCTCCTCTCAGGTAGCTGTAGGGAGTGATAAGGTCTCCTCTCAGCCTCCTTTTCTCCAGACTAAACAACCTCAGTTCCCTCAGCCACTCCCACATAAATAAGACTTGTGCTCTAGACCTTTCACCAGCTTCACTGCTCTTCTTTGGACACGCTCCAGCACCTCAATGTCCTTCTTGTAGTGAGGGGCCCAAAACTGAACACAGTATTCAAGGTGCCGCCTCACCAGTGCCGAGTACAGGGGGACGATCACTTCTCTACTCCTGCTGGCCATGCTATTTCTGATACAAGCCAGGATGCTATTGGCCTTCTTGGCCACCTGGGCACACTGCCTGCTCGTATTCAGCCGGCTGTTGACCAACACCCCCAGGTCCTTTTCCGCCAGGCAGCCTTCGAGCCACGCTTCCCCAAGCCTGTAGCGTTGCATGGGGTTGTTGTGACCCAAGTGCAGGACCTGACACTCAGCCTTGTTGAATCTCATACAGTTGGCCTCGGCCCATTGATCCGACCTGTCCAGATCCCTCTGTAGAGCCTTCCTACCCTCAAGCAGATCAATACTCCTGCCCAACTTGGTGTTGTCTGCAAACTTACTGAGGGTGCACTTAATCCCCTCATCCAGACCATTGATAAAGATATTGAACAGAACTGGGCTCAATACTGAGCCCTGGGGAACACCACTTGTGACCAGCCGCCAACTGGATTTAACTCCATTCACTACAACTCTTTGGGCCCAGCTGTCCAGCCAGTTTTTTATCTAGCAAAGAGTACACCCCTCCAGCCATGATCAGCCAGTTTCTCCAGGAGAATGCTGTGGGAAATGGTGTCAAAGGCTTTACTGAAGTCCGGGCAGACAACATCCACAGCCTTTCCCTCATCCACTAAGCAGGTGGTCTTGTCATAGAAGATCAGGCTAGTCAAGCAGAACCTGCCTTTCATAAACCCATGCTGACTGATCACTTGGTTGTCCCATACATGCCCTGTGATGGTTCTCAAGATGACCTGCTCCATAACCTTCCCTGTCACCGAGGTCAGACTGACAGGCCTGTAGTTCCCCAGATCCTCCTTCCTGCCCTTCTTGTAGATGGGAGTCACATTTGCTAACCTCCAGTCAACTGGGACCTCCCCAGTTAACCAGGACTGCTGATAAATTATTGAAAGTGGCTTGGTGAGCACTTCCACCAGCTCCCTCAGTACCTTTGGGTGGATCCCATCTGGCCCCATAGACTTGTGTGTGTCTAAGTGGTGTAGCAGGTCACTAACCATTTCTGCTTGGATTATGGAGGCTTCATTCTGCTTCCTGTCTCTGTCTTCCAGCTCAGTGGGCTGGGTACCCCGAGAATAATTGGTCTTACTATTAAAGACTGAGGCAAAGAAGTCATTAAGTACCTCAGCCTTTTCCTCATCCTTTGTCACTATGTTTCCCCCCTCATCTAATAAAGGATGGAGATTTTCCATAGCCGTCCTTTTGTTGCTAATGTATTTATAGAAACGTTTTTTATTGTCTTTTATGGCAGTACCCACATTAAGTTCTAGCTGGGCCTAATACTCCCCCTGCTGATGAAAGAAAATGTCCCATAATATTGCGGCCAGGACAACCTGTTATGGTAAATTTACCACAAATTGGAACTGTGCATATGACTCTAACTAAACCCCGTGACCCACTTTCTTGGGAAGCTACTGATAGTAGCAGTGCAAAACACAGAATCAGTACTAGATGGATTTTTCCTTCTTTCCAAAAGGGGAAACTCATTCAGCCTTCCCCACCAAAACATCTTTTTTCTTTTCTTTAACAGGAGAAAATGAATCTATACCGATGACGACAACAACAACAGCAGCGTGCCCTCAATCTGATTTTGCTTTTCCTCTTAATCAGGACAAGTATAATCCTTCCAATTCAGACACAATATCCTTGGGACCATGCAGTACTAAATTATACTGAAAGTATTAGAATTCCACCAAAAGATAAGGCACACCTGAACCTTGCTGTTTTGATCTTACATATGGAAACGAGGCATATCTAAAAGATGAATGGAGATTGGAAACACTGTACCCAAAGCAAATTGAGATATCTCACAATAATAATAGCATTTATCAAATATTAGCATTTCAAGCCACATCTGGGGAAGAAATAAAAATAGGGTGCCAAACACTCAATGGATCTACCCACGGAAAACCCACCACAATTAAAGTATACTACACTGATTTTTCCAAACCCAGAAAAAATGAGAAATCTTGCTATAAAACACCAGAACATAAATTGTTGGTACCAATTTCACTTTTACACAACCCATACTTGCATTTTGCTTCTGGGGTAATCATCGTGTAGAACTATTGTTTGATTTTATGATTGTCGAGCGCAACATGTGGAATTTATGTATGACGGGGTGGCCATGTGTTGATGCGTACGTACTTGTTGACGTACCTACACCTGACCTAAATTTATCTGTAATAGCACTACACAATAACATCGCTTTTCACAGGCAGGAATGGATTATTAAAGATGAGAATGAAAATCAACAAATTCCATCTTTAAAGGGAACCAAAGGAGACACCATTTCGATAGGATGCCGAATTGAAAATCACACTAAATATATGACAACAACCTTACACGTTGTTGTAAACAATGTTGAAGGAGAAGACAACATACATACCTGTCCTTTTAAACACAAATCCTGGCATACTTTTACTATATCCCATTCAGCACTTGTAATGTGTCTTTGGACAGGTCCCAACTCTCATTCCAGCCTAGGCCTTCAATTCAAAATTCACATCGAACGACCATATTCACCGACTCAGCCTCCTGTCAAACTGTCTCCTCACATTTATAACGTTGGTCACTACATAATTAAAAACATAGGGCAACAGCAAGTGCTATTTAATCCATCATGGTCTCTTAAACAAATGGAACTATCAATGCAGGTTAATATTGTTGCAATTAAACCCACCTGCTCACCATTCCTGAATACATTTTATTCTGGATGGTTAGCGTGGTTGCATGGACAAACCCTCACCTCTCTAAAACTATCAAGGAGAGATGTGGCTGGCATCCTGGGAATAGGACTAAGAGTATTGAACAGCATAGATGCTGAAATTTTAGTAAACAAAATAAGCTCAGCAACAAGTGATTTACATAAATTAGAACACCCATTATGATCTTCTTTGACAGCATTAGGAACTAGTCAATGGCTTACAGCTAATATATTGCCTAATTGGGAAAGAATTAATGAAAAAGACCACCAACTAATTATACATGCATTTGGCATAACCCAAAATAATATTTCTCTAGCGCTTAGCTGCATCCAAGCTCAATTGTGGATACAATCTACTGTGGCAGCAATTATAAGGAACGGTGATGAGGGCACCTTGCCCACTGAAATCCGAAAGGTAATCTGGGATAATGCACCTAAATTTGAAAGGGAATTCCAATCTTGGTGGTGTCTAGTCAGTTTTACCTATGACCCCACTGACAGTAAAGTCACAGCTTTTCATAGAATCATAGAATCATTAAGGTTGGAAAAGACATCTAAGATCATCAAGTCCAACCGTCAACCCAACACCACCATGCCCACTAAACCATGTCCCTAAGCGCCTCATCTACACGTCTTTTAAATACTTCCAGGGATGGTGACTCCACCACTTCC